>NC_059587.1:9295647-9338147 GCF_020424385.1 Procambarus clarkii | reverse complement strand
AAGGTAGTGGTGACCAGTGTGGGGGTCAGTATGGTAGTGGTGACCAGTGGTGGTGACCAGTGTGGGGGTCAGTAAGTGTACCAGTGTGGGGGTCAGTAAGGTAGTGGTGGTGACCAGTGTGGGGGTCAGTAAGGTAGTGGTGACCAGTGTGGGGGTCAGTAAGGTAGTGGTGGTGACCAGTGTGGGGGTCAGTATGGTAGTGGTGACCAGTGTGGGGGTCAGTAAGGTAGTGGTGACCAGTGTGGGGGTCAGTAAGGTAGTGGTGACCAGTGTGGGGGTCAGTAAGGTAGTGGTGACCAGTGTGGGGGTCAGTAAGGTAGTGGTGACCAGTGTGGGGGTCAGTAAGGTAGTGGTGGTGACCAGTGTGGGGGTCAGTAAGGTAGTGGTGACCAGTGTGGGGGTCAGTAAGGTAGTGGTGACCAGTGTGGGGGTCAGTAAGGTAGTGGTGGTGACCAGTGTGGGGGTCAGTATGGTAGTGGTGACCAGTGTGGGGGTCAGTAAGGTAGTGGTGGTGACCAGTGTGGGGGTCAGTAAGGTAGTGGTGACCAGTGTGGGGGTCAGTAAGGTAGTGGTGACCAGTGTGGGGGTCAGTAAGGTAGTGGTGACCAGTGTGGGGGTCAGTAAGGTAGTGGTGGTGACCAGTGTGGGGGTCAGTAAGGTAGTGTGGGGGTGGTGACCAGTGTGGGGGTCAGTAAGGTAGTGGTGGTGACCAGTGTGGGGGTCAGTAAGGGTAGTGGTGGTGACCAGTGTGGGGGTCAGTAAGGTAGTGGTGACCAGTGTGGGGGTCAGTAAGGTAGTGGTGACCAGTGTGGGGGTGGGGGTCAGTAAAGGTAGTGTGGGGGTCAGTAAGGTGTGGTGGTGACCAGTGTGGGGGTCAGTATGGTAGTGGTGACCAGTGTGGGGGTCAGTAAGGTAGTGGTGGTGACCAGTGTGGGGGTCAGTATGGTAGTGGTGACCAGTGTGGGGGTCAGTAAGGTAGTGGTGACCAGTGTGGGGGTCAGTAAGGTAGTGGTGACCAGTGTGGGGGTCAGTAAGGTAGTGGTGGTGACCAGTGTGGGGGTCAGTATGGTAGTGGTGACCAGTGTGGGGGTCAGTAAGGTAGTGGTGACCAGTGTGGGGGTCAGTAAGGTAGTGGTGGTGACCAGTGTGGGGGTCAGTAAGGTAGTGGTGACCAGTGTGGGGGTAAGGTAGTGGTGGTGACCAGTGTGGGGGTCAGTAAGGTAGTGGTGACCAGTGTGGGGGTCAGTAAGGTAGTGGTGGTGACCAGTGTGGGGGTCAGTATGGTAGTGGTGACCAGTGTGGGGGTCAGTAAGGTAGTGGTGACCAGTGTGGGGGTCAGTAAGGTAGTGGTGACCAGTGTGGGGGTCAGTAAGGTAGTGTATGGGTGGTGACCAGTGTGGGGGTCAGTAAGGTAGTGGTGGTGACCAGTGTGGGGGTCAGTAAGGTAGTGGTGGTGACCAGTGTGGGGGTCAGTAAGGTAGTGGTGGTGACCAGTGTGGGGGTCAGTAAGGTAGTGGTGGTGACCAGTGTGGGGGTCAGTAAGGTAGTGGTGGTGACCAGTGTGGGGGTCAGTATGGTAGTGGTGACCAGTGTGGGGGTCAGTAAGGTAGTGGTGGTGACCAGTGTGGGGGTCAGTATGGTAGTGGTGACCAGTGTGGGGGTCAGTAAGGTAGTGGTGACCAGTGTGGGGGTCAGTAAGGTAGTGGTGACCAGTGTGGGGGTCAGTAAGGTAGTGGTGGTGACCAGTGTGGGGGTCAGTATGGTAGTGGTGACCAGTGTGGGGGTCAGTAAGGTAGTGGTGACCAGTGTGGGGGTCAGTAAGGTAGTGGTGGTGACCAGTGTGGGGGTCAGTATGGTAGTGGTGACCAGTGTGGGGGTCAGTATGGTAGTGGTGACCAGTGTGGGGGTCAGTAAGGTAGTGGTGACCAGTGTGGGGGTCAGTAAGGTAGTGGTGACCAGTGTGGGGGTCAGTAAGGTAGTGGTGACCAGTGTGGGGGTCAGTAAGGTAGTGCATGGTGGTGACCAGTGTGGGGGTCAGTAAGGTAGTGGTGGTGACCAGTGTGGGGGTCAGTAAGGTAGTGGTGGTGACCAGTGTGGGGGTCAGTAAGGTAGTGGTGGTGACCAGTGTGGGGGTCAGTATGGTAGTGGTGACCAGTGTGGGGGTCAGTAAGGTAGTGGTGGTGACCAGTGTGGGGGTCAGTATGGTAGTGGTGACCAGTGTGGGGGTCAGTAAGGTAGTGGTGACCAGTGTGGGGGTCAGTAAGGTAGTGGTGACCAGTGTGGGGGTCAGTAAGGTAGTGGTGGTGACCAGTGTGGGGGTCAGTATGGTAGTGGTGACCAGTGTGGGGGTCAGTAAGGTAGTGGTGACCAGTGTGGGGGTCAGTAAGGTAGTGGTGGTGACCAGTGTGGGGGTCAGTATGGTAGTGGTGACCAGTGTGGGGGTCAGTATGGTAGTGGTGACCAGTGTGGGGGTCAGTAAGGTAGTGGTGACCAGTGTGGGGGTCAGTAAGGTAGTGGTGACCAGTGTGGGGGTCAGTAAGGTAGTGGTGACCAGTGTGGGGGTCAGTAAGGTAGTGCATGGTGGTGACCAGTGTGGAGGTCAGTAAGGTAGTGGTGGTGACCAGTGTGGGGGTCAGTAAGGTAGTGGTGGTGACCAGTGTGGGGGTCAGTATGGTAGTGGTGACCAGTGTGGGGGTCAGTATGGTAGTGGTGACCAGTGTGGGGGTCAGTAAGGTAGTGGTGACCAGTGTGGGGGTCAGTAAGGTAGTGGTGACCAGTGTGGGGGTCAGTAAGGTAGTGGTGACCAGTGTGGGGGTCAGTAAGGTAGTGGTGGTGACCAGTGTGGGGGTCAGTAAGGTAGTGGTGGTGACCAGTGTGGGGGTCAGTAAGGTAGTGGTGGTGACCAGTGTGGGGGTCAGTATGGTAGTGGTGACCAGTGTGGGGGTCAGTAAGGTAGTGGTGACCAGTGTGGGGGTCAGTAAGGTAGTGGTGACCAGTGTGGGGGTCAGTATGGTAGTGGTGACCAGTGTGGGGGTCAGTAAGGTAGTGGTGACCAGTGTGGGGGTCAGTAAGGTAGTGGTGGTGACCAGTGTGGGGGTCAGTAAGGTAGTGGTGGTGACCAGTGTGGGGGTCAGTAAGGTAGTGGTGGTGACCAGTGTGGGGGTCAGTATGGTAGTGGTGACCAGTGTGGGGGTCAGTATGGTGGTGGTGGTGAACAGTGTGGGGGTCAGTATGGTGGTGGTGGTGACCAGTGTGGGGGTCAGTATGGTGGTGGTGGTGACCAGTGCGGGGGTCAGTATGGTGGTGGTGACCAGTGTGGGGGTCAGTATGGTGGTGGTGACCAGTGTGGGGGTCAGTATGGTGGTGGTGGTGACCAGTGCGGGGGTCAGTATGGTGGTGGTGACCAGTGTGGGGGTCAGTATGGTGGTGGTGGTGACCAGTGTGGGGGTCAGTATGGTGGTGGTGACCAGTGTGGGGGTCAGTATGGTGGTGGTGGTGACCAGTGTGGGGGTCAGTATGGTGGTGGTGACCAGTGTGGGGGTCAGTATGGTGGTGGTGACCAGTGTGGGGGTCAGTATGGTGGTGGTGGTGACCAGTGTGGGGGTCAGTATGGTGGTGGTGACCAGTGTGGGGGTCAGTATGGTGGTGGTGACCAGTGTGAGGGTCAGTATGGTGGTGGTGACCAGTGTGGGGGTCAGTATGGTAGTGGTGACCAGTGTGGGGGTCAGTATGGTGGTGGTGGTGAACAGTGTGGGGGTCAGTATGGTGGTGGTGGTGACCAGTGTGGGGGTCAGTATGGTGGTGGTGGTGACCAGTGCGGGGGTCAGTATGGTGGTGGTGACCAGTGTGGGGGTCAGTATGGTGGTGGTGACCAGTGTGGGGGTCAGTATGGTGGTGGTGGTGACCAGTGCGGGGGTCAGTATGGTGGTGGTGACCAGTGTGGGGGTCAGTATGGTGGTGGTGGTGACCAGTGTGGGGGTCAGTATGGTGGTGGTGACCAGTGTGGGGGTCAGTATGGTGGTGGTGGTGACCAGTGTGGGGGTCAGTATGGTGGTGGTGACCAGTGTGGGGGTCAGTATGGTGGTGGTGACCAGTGTGGGGGTCAGTATGGTGGTGGTGGTGACCAGTGTGGGGGTCAGTATGGTGGTGGTGACCAGTGTGGGGGTCAGTATGGTGGTGGTGACCAGTGTGAGGGTCAGTATGGTGGTGGTGACCAGTGTGGGGGTCAGTATGGTGGTGGTGACCAGTGTGAGGGTCAGTATGGTGGTGGTGACCAGTGTGGGGGTCAGTATGGTGGTGGTGACCAGTGTGAGGGTCAGTATGGTGGTGTAGAACACACCGGTGGTCAATACTGCTTCGCGTATACTGACATTGAGGAAGGTGAAGCAGTTTGAGACATTTTAAAGCGTAATACAAGACACGAAACCTCGACTGACCAACTGTCCAAAAACATTAGACTGAAATATGACAGAAATCAAGACAGTTCTTGAGGAAACAGTTGACAGTCGGCCAGACCTGTCCACATTCCACACACCTGTAACACATGTATGGTAACATGTGTTAAAAAGCCTCAAGATATAAGTATTTAAGTTCGAAATGATGTGTACACTGTCCACCTCCGTCGGCTGGACGCGTTCAGGTGTGTGATTGACACACCTGCAGCTGGCTCTCTACAGGTGTACACTGCTCGCCTTGCAAACTGTTACTCACCTAGTTATGCTTGTGCGGGGGTTGAGCTCTGGCTCCTTGGTCCCGCCTCTCAACCGTCAATCAACTGGTGTACAGGTTCCTGAGCCTACTGGGCTCTTATCTTATCTACACCTGAAACTGTGTATGGAGTCAGCCTCCACCACATTACTGCCTAATGCATTCCATCCGTTAACTACTCTGACACTGAAAAATCTTTCTAACGTCTCTGTGGCTCATCTGGGTACTCAGTTTCCACCTGTGTCCCCTTGTTCGCGTACCACCCGTGCTAAAGAGTTTGTCTTTGTCCACGCTGTCACTTCCCCTGAGAATTTTGTAGGTGGTTATCATGTCTCCCCTTACTCTTCTGTTTGCAGGGACGTGAGGTTCAGCTCCTTCAGCCTTTCCTCGTAGCTTAAACCTCTCAGTTCCGGGACTAGTCTGGTGGCATACCTCTGGATCTTCTCTAACCTAACTGGTTTGAACACAAGTCGTCAGTGAAGCACTTGTTCCGGAAGTGTTCGGACGTCAGCAGTTGTGAGTCCTGTGTAAACTGTTTTTCATTCATATACAGCTGGGGGGTTGGCGGGTGGATGGAATGGACTTTGGGTCTTTGTTTGGAGGACGGGGTGTTACACACGACTCACAACTGACGACGTTATCTTGAGATGATTATCTTGAGATGATTTCGGGGCTTATTGTCCCCGCGGCCCAATCCTCGAGCAGGCCTCCACGCTCAGGAAGCAGCCCGTGACAGCTGACTAACTCCCAGGTACCTATTTACTGCTAGGTAACAGGGGCATCAGGGTGAAAAAAACTCTGCCCATTGTTTCTCGCCGGCACCCGGGATCGAAACCGGGACCACAGGATCACGCGCCCTGTGTTCTGTCCGCTCAGCCACCGGCGCCACAAACGTCCGAACACTTCCGGAACAAGTGCTTCACTGACGGATGTGTTCGGACCACAACGCTGTAAATGCTTCACCCACGTGCTACAAATACAAATACTCGCCAACAGAACCTAAACACCTAACCTAACACCTGCCTATATATGCACAATATAGTAATATAAATTAATATTAATTTATATTTGAGAGAATTCTTATTTTGAATGAACAGCATGTTAAAATTGACGAATGCGTCTCTGGGGTCGACCGCTGGATGGAATGGACTTGCGTCGAGGACGAGTTGCATAAATTATCATGCAACGTGAGATCAAAGACGCCATTTTCTCGAACTTAATTTAATGTTAATGTATATATAGCAATATAATGATTAACAAATCACACGGAATCATTCAAATCCAATGAAAGTCTGGGATTACGTCACACATTCACGAAACACCTGAATATCTTGCAAATATTAGCCAATCAGAGACGCCTGACAACCTGTCCAGTCACCCAGTTAGTGAATACTCCGGGTGACGTCAGGAGACAGTCATTACACTTGACAGTTCTGCCATCACCATATCCTGTCACCACTGTCACCACTACCACCATCCTGTCACCACCCCCACCATCCTGTCATTACTCCCACCATCCTGTCACCACCCCCACCATCCTGTCACCACCCCCACCATCCTGTCATTACTCCCACCATCCAGTCACCACCCCCACCATCCTGTCACCACTCCCACCATCCTGTCACAACTGTCACCATCCTGTCACCACTCTCACCATCCTGTCACCACTATCACCATCCTGTCACCACTCCCACCATCCTGTCACCACTCTCACCATCCTGTCACCACTCTCACCATCCTGTCATCACTCCCACCAGCCTGTCACCACCCCCACCATCCTGTCATTACTCTCACCATCCTGTCACCACCCCCACCATCCTGTCACCACCCCCACCATCCTGTCATTACTCCCACTATCCAGTCACCACCCCCACCATCCTGTCACCACTCCCACCATCCTGTCACCACTCCCACCATCCTGTCACCACTCTCATCATCCTGTCATTACTCCCACCATCCTGTCACCACCCCCACCATCCTGTCACCACTCTCACCATCCTGTCACCACTCTCACCATCCTGTCATCACTCCCCACCAGCCTGTCACCACCCCCACCATCCTGTCATTACTCTCACCATCCTGTCACCACCCCCACCATCCTGTCACCACCCCCACCATCCTGTCATTACTCCCACCATCCAGTCACCACCCCCACCATCCTGTCACCACTCCCACCATCCTGTCACAACTCTCACCATCCTGTCACCACTCTCACCATCCTGTCATTACTCCCACCATCCTGTCACCACCCCCACCATCCTGTCACCACTCTCACCATCCTGTCACCACTCTCACCATCCTGTCATCACTCCCACCAGCCTGTCACCACTCTCACCATCCTGTCATCACTCCCACCAGCCTGTCACCACTGTCACCAGCCTGTCACCACTCCCACCATCCTGTCACCACTCTCACCATCCTGTCACCACTCTCACCATCCTGTCACCACTGCCACCATCCTGTCACCACTCCCACCATCCTGTCACCACTCTCACCATCCTGTCACCACTCTCACCATCCTGTCACCACTCCCACCATCCTGTCACCACTCTCACCATCCTGTCACCACTCACCATCCTGTCACCACTCCCACCATCCTGTCACCACTTTCACCATCCTGTCACCACTCTCACCATCCTGTCACCTCTCCCACCATCCTGTCACCACTCTCACCATCCTGTCACCTCTCCCACCATCCTGTCACCACTCCCACCATCCTGTCTCCACTGTCCCTACTGTCACTATCCTGTCACCACTCTCACCATCCTGTCACCACTCTCACCATCCTGTCACCACTCCCACCATCTTGTCACTACTCTCACCATCCTGTCACCTCTCCCACCATCCTGTCACCACTCTCACCATCCTGTCACCTCTCCCACCATCCTGTCACCACTCCCACCATCCTGTCACCTCTCCCACCATCCTGTCACCACTCCCACCATCCTGTCACCACTCTCACCATCCTGTCACCACTCCCACCATCCTGTCACCTCTCCCACCATCCTGTCACCACTCCAACCATCCTGTCACCACTCTCACCATCCTGTCACCACTCTCACCATCCTGTCATTACTTCCACCATCCTGTCACCACCCCCACCATCCTGTCACCACTCTCACCATCCTGTCACCACTCTCACCATCCTGTCATCACTCCCACCAGCCTGTCACCACTATCACCAGCCTGTCACCACTATCACCATCCTGTCGCCACTATCACCATCCTGTCACCACTGTTACCATTCTGTCACCACTGCTACCATTCTGTCACCACTATCACCATCCTGTCACCACTGCTACCATCCTGTCACCACTATCACCATCCTGTCACCACTGCTACCATTCTGTCACCACTGCCACCATCCTGTTACCACTCTCACCATCCTGTCACCACTGCCACCATCCTGTCACCACTGCTACCATTCTGTCACCACTGCTACCATTCTGTCACCACTATCACCATCCTGTCACCACTGCTACCAACCTGTCACCACTATCACCATCCTGTCACCACTGCTACCATTCTGTCACCACTGCCACCATCCTGTCCCCACTGCCACCATCCTGTCACCACTCTCACCATCCTGTCACCACTGCCACCATCCTGTCCCCACTGCCACCATCCTGTCACCACTGCCAGCATCCTGTCACCACTCTCAGCATCCTGTCACCACTCCCACCATCCTGTCACCACTGCCACCATCCTGTCCCCACTCCCACCATCCTGTCACCACTCCCACCATCCTGTCACCACTCTCACCATCCTGTCACCACTGCCACCATCCTGTCCCCACTCCCACCATCCTGTCACCACTCTCACCATCCTGTCACCACTCTCACCATCCTGTCACCACTCTCACCATCCTGTCACCACTGCCACCATCCTGTCACCACTGCCACCATCCTGTCACCACTCTCACCATCCTGTCACCACTCTCACCATCCTGTCACCACTCTCACCATCCTGTCACCACTGTCACCATCCTGTCACCACTGCCACCATCCTGTCACCACCGCCACCATCCTGTCACCACTCCCACCATCCTGTCACCACTGCCACCATCCTGTCACCACTGCCACCATCCTGTCACCACTCCCACCATCCTGTCACCACTCTCACCATCCTGTCACCACTCACCATCCTGTCACCACTCCCACCATCCTGTCACCACTCTCACCATCCTGTCACCACTCACCATCCTGTCACCACTCCCACCATCCTGTCACCACTTTCACCATTCTGTCACCACTCTCACCATCCTGTCACCTCTCCCACCATCCTGTCACCACTCCCACCATCCTGTCACCACTCTCACCATCCTGTCACCACTGCCACCATCCTGTCACCACTCCCACCATCCTGTCACCACTCCCACCATCCTGTCACCACTGCCACCATCCTGTCACCACTGCCACCATCCTGTCACCACTCCCACCATCCTGTCACCACTCTCACCATCCTGTCACCACTCACCATCCTGTCACCACTCCCACCATCCTGTCACCACTTTCACCATTCTGTCACCACTCTCACCATCCTGTCACCTCTCCCACCATCCTGTCAACACTCTCACCATCCTGTCACCTCTCCCACCATCCTGTCACCACTCCCACCATCCTGTCACCACTCCCACCATCCTGTCTCCACTGTCCCTACTGTCACCATCCTGTCACCACTCTCACCATCCTGTCACCACTCTCACCATCCTGTCACCACTCCCACCATCCTGTCACCACTCTCACCATCCTGTCACCACTCCCACCATCCTGTCACCACTCCCACCATCCTGTCACCACTCCCACCATCCTGTCACCACTCTCACCATCCTGTCACCACTGTCACCATCCTGTCACCACTGCCACCATCCTGTCACCACTGCCACCATCCTGTCACCACTCCCACCATCCTGTCACCACTGCCACCATCCTGTCACCACTGCCACCATCCTGTCACCACTCTCACCATCCTGTCACCACTCACCATCCTGTCACCACTCCCACCATCCTGTCACCACTTTCACCATTCAGTCACCACTCTCACCATCCTGTCACCTCTCCCACCATCCTGTCACCACTCTCACCATCCTGTCACCTCTCCCACCATCCTGTCACCTCTCCCACCATCCTGTCACCACTCTCACCATCCTGTCACCTCTCCCACCATCCTGTCACCACTCTCACCATCCTGTCACCTCTCCCACCATCCTGTCACCTCTCCCACCATCCTGTCACCACTCCCACCATCCTGTCACCACTGCCACCATCCAGTCACCACTGCCACCATCCTGTCACCACTCCCACCATCCTGTCACCACTCTCACCATCCTGTCACCACTCACCATCCTGTCACCACTCCCACCATCCTGTCACCACTTTCACCATTCTGTCACCACTCTCACCATCCTGTCACCTCTCCCACCATCCTGTCACCACTCTCACCATCCTGTCACCTCTCCCACCATCCTGTCACCACTCCCACCATCCTGTCACCTCTCCCACCATCCTGTCACCACTCTCACCATCCTGTCTCCTCTCCCACCATTCTGTCACCACTCTCACCATCCTGTCACCACTCCCACCATCCTGTCTCCACTGTCCCTACTGTCACCATCCTGTCACCACTCTCACCATCCTGTCACCACTCTCACCATCCTGTCACCACTCCCACCATCCTGTCACCACTCTCACCATCCTGTCACCTCTCCCACCATCCTGTCACCACTCCCACCATCCTGTCACCTCTCCCACCATCCTGTCACCTCTCCCACCATCCTGTCACCACTCCCACCATCCTGTCACCTCTCCCACCATCCTGTCACCACTCTCACCATCCTGTCACCACTCCCACCATCCTGTCACCACTCTCACCATCCTGTCACCTCTCCCACCATCCTGTCACCACTCCCACCATCCTGTCACCACTCCAGCCATCCTGTCACCACTCTCACCATCCTGTCACCACTCTCACCATCCTGTCACCTCTCCCACCATCCTGTCACCACTCCCACCATCCTGTCACCACTCTCACCATCCAGTCACCTCTCCCACCATCCTGTCACCACTCCCACCATCCTGTCACCTCTCCCACCATCCTGTCACCACTCCCACCATCCTGTCACCACTCTCACCATCCTGTCACCACTCTCACCATCCTGTCACCTCTCCCACCATCCTGTCACCTCTCCCACCATCCTGTCACCACTCCCACCATCCTGTCACCACTCTCACCATCCTGTCACCACTCTCACCATCCTGTCACCACCGCCACCATCCTGTCACCACCGCCATCATCCTGTCACCTCTCCCACCATCCTGTCACCACTCTCTCCATCCTGTCACCACTCTCACCATCCTGTCACCACTCTCACCATCCTGTCACCACTCTCACCATCCTGTCACCACCCCCACCATCCTGTCACCACCCCCACCATCCTGTCACCACCGCCACCATCCTGTCACCACTCTCTCCATCCTGTCACCACTCTCACCATCCTGTCACCACTCTCACCATCCAGTCACCACCGCCACCATCCTGTCACCACTCCCACCATCCTGTCACCACCGCCACCATCCTGTCACCACCGCCACCATCCTGTCACCACTCCCACCATCCTGTCACCACTCCCACCATCCTGTCACCACCCCCACCATCCTGTCACCACCGCCACCATCCTGTCACCTCTCCCACCATCCTGTCACCTCTCCCACCATCCTGTCACCACTCTCACCAGCCTGTCACCACTCCCACCATCCTGTCACCACTCCCACCATCCTGTCACCACTCCCACCATCCTGTCACCACTCTCACCAGCCTGGCACCACTCTCACCAGCCTGTCACCACTCACCAGCCTGTCACCACTTCCACCATCCTGTCACCACTCCCACCATCCTGTCACCACTCTCACCAGCCTGTCACCACTCTCACCAGCCTGTCACCACTCCCACCATCCTGTCACCACTCCCACCATCCTGTCACCACTCCCACCAGCCTGTCACCACTCTCACCAGCCTGTCACCACTCCCACCATCCTGTCACCACTCCCACCATCCTGTCACCACTTACTACATCTTATCCCATACATATTTATACAACTTATAGGTCGTGTTTGACACGTTGTGGTAACCAGCGTTACAAATGCAAGAACCTTCTGGGAAGTGTAACCGTTGACAAATGTCTACGTTTTCTATGCATCGGACTCGATAGGTGAAGTTCAAGTACGTGTATTGAGCAACCCGTACACTTAAAATATCGTCGGTTTTCCCCTCGTATGCGCGCTATGGCCAAAAATGGACGTAATTTGAAATGAAATCGGCTCAGGAAAGGGACGTACTGTCCCGTTTTCTGTTTAGGTCCTCCGGCGTACTCGGTTAGGTTAGGAGAGGAAACTTTCAATTGACGGTTTTCATGACGTTTGGAAACTTTAGGAGAACTTCCTGCCCTCATAACCTTCCAGGGGATCTTGCTGTTTTGAAGAAAAAAAATGGAAAATTTATTTTCAATTATTTTTGAATTTTCTAATTACGTCCATTTTCAGCCATAGAGACAAACGGCCAAATTCAGAGATAATACGTAAGAGGAGAGGTTGCATCCTGGGCGAGGGTCAATAATTCGACCTCCTCGATATAAGCCTAACGTGTATGAATACACTCTGGCTTCCTGTCCCCCCCGACACAGTGAAACAAAGCACTCTAGTACATATGGCCGACCTTTGAGCTTAAGAGCGGGGTCGTTTACAGTGACGAAACCACTCCATCCTGGTGATAAGATAGTAGGCCTCGTAGCCAGGTGGAGGACCGGACACACACACTGACGCCCGGACACACACACTGACGCCCGGACACACACACTGACGTCCCGGACACACACACTGACGTCCCGGACACACACACTGACGCCCGGACACACACACTGACGCCCGGACACACACACTGACGCCCGGACACACACACTGACGCCCGGACACACACACTGACGCCCGGACACACACACTGACGCCCGGATACACACACTGACGTCCCGGACACACACACTGACGTCCCGGACACACACACTGACGCCCGGACACACACACTGACGCCCGGACACACACACTGACGCCCGGACACACACACTGACGTCCCGGACACACACACTGACGTCCCGGACACACACACTGACGCCCGGACACACACACTGACGCCCGGACACACACACTGACGCCCGGACACACACACTGACGCCCCGGGACACTCGCCACGCCCGGACACACACACTGACGCCCGGGACACTCGCCACGCCCGGACACACACACTGACGCCCCGGGACACTCGCCACGCCCGGACACACACACTGACGCCCGGACACACACACTGACGCCCGGACACACACACTGACGTCCCGGACACACACACTGACGCCCGGACACACACACTGACGCCCGGACACACACACTGACGCCCGGGACACTCACCACGCCCGGACACACACTGACGCCCGGGACACTCACCACGCCCGGACACACACACTGACGCCCGGGACACTCACCACGCCCGGACACACACACTGACGCCCGGGACACTCACCACGCCCGGACACACACACTGACGCCCGGACACACACACTGACGCCCCGGGACACTCACCACGCCCGGACACACACACTGACGCCCGGGACACACACACTGACGCCCGGACACACACACTGACGCCCGGGACACTCGCCACGCCCGTGCTCCTCCTCTCATAACACTCAGGGGAAATATACTTACAAACCACATTTAAATATTGTTAGGTCTAGTATAGTACACATGAGTACTACATTAGGCCTAGGATAGTTGTTGTTGAAACTGTTGAACTGAAGTGCTCTTATCTTAACTTACCAGAAGACCCAAAACAGAAAACGGGACATTGTTAATTTCCACTTCCATTTTCTAGTACAAATTTTTTTTTTCTTTAAGTAAAGTATACGTCAAAATGCGACTTGCTGTTAAGAGGACGGGTTGGTTAGGTTAGGGCTCATTAGCAGCATAAATAACAAAAAACTTTTCCGGTGTCGAAATTCAGTAATACAAGAGTCTGATTTCTATTGGTCCATCACGGCTCTATGTGTACGACCCGACGCGTCGGTACTATGAGTAGTTTTATTATTGGAGGCCGCAGGGCGCTCCTGACCACTAGTTAAACTGTGTCAAGTTAAGACTTAATGGTTTTATAACGACATCCATCATGTTAGACTTGTTTAATTAACGTTCTACTCCACAACACTTCAGAATAAAGCAGTTGACATTGTCTAACTCAATAGTTATGTTTTAATTCAGCAGCAAGTGTATAGGTTGACTACACGTGATGGAGAGTGTACAGGTGGAGCTCTGAAGTTACTGGTGCTTGAAACTTGTCTTACCACCCCAGGCTTCTCTCTTCCTCCGACACACACCACTTGACGCATCATCAGCCGCCTGTCATGGTAGTACTTGTAGCAACCACGACCACCACAGCCGCCTGTCATGGTAGTACTTGTAGCAACCACGACCACCACAGCCGCCTGTCATGGTAGTACTTGTAGCAACCACGACCACCACAGCCGCCTGTCATGGTAGTACTTGTACCAACCACGACCACCACAGCCGCCTGTCATGGTAGTACTTGTAGCAACCACGACCACCACAGCCGCCTGTCATGGTAGTACTTGTAGCAACCACGACCACCACAGCCGCCTGTCATGGTAGTACTTGTAGCAACCACGACCACCACAGCCGACTGTCATGGTAGTACTTGTACCAACCACGACCACCACAGCCGCCTGTCATGGTAGTACTTGTAGCAACCACGACCACCACAGCCGCCTGTCATGGTAGTACTTGTAGCAACCACGACCACCACAGCCGCCTGTCATGGTAGTACTTGTAGCAACCACGACCACCACAGCCGACTGTCATGGTAGTACTTGTAGCAACCACGACCACCACAGCCGCCTGTCATGGTAGTACTTGTAGCAACCACGACCACCACAGCCGACTGTCATGGTAGTACTTGTACCAACCACGACCACCACAGCCGCCTGTCATGGTAGTACTTGTAGCAACCACGACCACCACAGCCGCCTGTCATGGTAGTACTTGTAGCAACCACGACCACCACAGCCGCCTGTCATGGTAGTACTTGTAGCAACCACGACCACCACAGCCGCCTGTCATGGTAGTACTTGTAGCAACCACGACCACCACAGTATTGTTACGGAATAGTGAATGAATAGAGCAGTCGCTATTCTGGCTGGTGGAATGCCAATAACATTAAATAAAAAAAGTCAAACAAAGTAAATAAAACTGGTATAGATCTCTTTACAGTGTGGTAGCTGTAGGATAAAGTACAAAGAATGAAAAAACTTAAATATTTTAATATAACAAAAAAGGACTTTAACAATTACAAAAAACACACAGATCCTCAATGGCTTGGCTTAAATACTCAGTGCAAAAATATAAAAGAGGCAAACATGTGAAAGTTACGTTAATGTGCTGGAATATTATGTACAGAAGCTGCGCAAGTCTACCACCACCCAGGGGGAACGAGAGTAGATGTGCTGCTTTGAGCACTGAAGAACATTCTGCTGGCTAGTGGGTGGTGAGCGCCTTATATACACGGGCGAGGCCCTGTAGGTGGCGCTGGTGTGCAGTTAATTGTCAGCCGGTAGATGCAAATGAGCAGTCGGCTTGTTGACCAGCGGGCGGGTGAAGCTGGCCACGCAGACGCCAGGTGTGTTGGTATGACGGGTACTGGAGGACGGAGGGTGGGAGAGGCTCATATAGACACGGCTTCTGAGAACATGTTGTTGTTGAGTATGCAGACGTGTTGTTGTTGAATAGGCAATGAAGGAATAGGCCCAATCTCCTTTCCTAAGGAGATTCTTGTGACAGTATATATATACCCACCTACAACCAAATTACAAAGTAGAAATTTGAACTGTTGAGTTGGACAAACCCGAAAACTATTTTCTACTTGTGTTGCAAAACAAACTAAACTAACCTAACCTTCCTAGGCCTAATACACGATATCTGAGGCCTAATACACGATATCTGAGGCCTAATACACGATATCTGAGGCCTAATACAGTACATATGTGTGATATAATAGGCCTAGGAATATTTAAGTTTTTTGTCATTTCTTCTGCCTTTATAAATTGAATAGTACAAAGTTGTACTATCAAATTGCCTAGAGCGGCAATCATCGTACTATGGTGTGCATAGTTACAAAAACTATTATCTAAACAGGAGACTGGGTTGGATGAGTAGGAGTGCCCAACTGGTGCAGTGGTTGACATATTAGCACCATATATCAGCTGGAGTAACATTGCTAACACCTCCCGCCACCACACCTGCAACAACCACTACACTTACAAGGGCCACAAGACAAGAATATAGTAATGTGTCAATATGTATCTAATATATATATGCAGAACATTGATCTTAAACTGTGTTTTTTTATTTATTTATTTATTTATTTATTTATATTTACTTGCAGAGCATCCTAATAAGCACAATAAAATAAACGCGAGAAAAACTAAGACAAAAGTACATAACTACAGGCCGGAAGGGAACACAAGACAGAAACACGTATCACATAACATAGAACAGGACATTGACATCAACCCAAAAGTAAAGAAAGACCATCACGGGCCAAAACAACATAAGCAGCCCTTATATGTATTTGTCCAGAAACTTTACTCTTGGAAACCGGATACAGTACGCCTCCCAGCGCAGCCACTGATCAGGATACTCATCACGACGAAAGCGCTGATAAGAGGGCACCATATGATTCGGAACCTCGGACGTAAAGGCATAACAGGGGGACTCGTTACTTGAGTCGGGACCCAGGTCTACTCGGGGGGACCCAAATAGTATCAGTGCACAGGGAAAGCAGCGCCACCTATTCCCACAAGACGGGTACCCGGTCAGCAGTCAAAACAGTAGTCAGATCATCAACAGGCTGCAGGACCAGTACCAGACACGGCACCCTTCGAAGGGGCAACCGCACCCCTGGAACGGGGCAGCAGCACAGAGGCCGGCAACACAGCTGGCGGTAACACATCGAGGAGCACCACGGCAGGCGAAGTGTCAGGGGGGAAAACACCACAGGGGAACAACATCCACAGAGGCGGGCACCGGCACAGACACCCCCCACAGTGGACATCCTTCTTCAAGACCACCGCAAGGCCTTAGTTTGTACCAGCTTCCGCACCAGCCACGACAGGAGGAGGGACCACCCCCCACTGTGGAGAACCTCCTGCAGAAGAAAAAACAGAGGTTAACTTGCAGACATTTCTACTGGCATCAGCAGCAGGCACATGAACCTCCGCCACCATTGTTGTAGAAGACACCACCGCCCCAGGAACCACCCCACCGACATACGTAGAACCGCAATCGTCAAATTCACCCACGTCGGTCTAGTCAGAGGTAGAACGCCGTGAACGCTTGGGATCCGGCAGCACGTCGTCAGAGCCGGAGGCAGAACCTGAAGCATGGAGAACACAAGGCGGGCATACCGACGCAAGACATCAGCAGCCTCAACGACATGGGGGACCGGCCACAACACAGCAGGAGGTCCTGCACCCACACCACCTCCCAGCACAGCCGGGACAAGCAGCGGGGACGGAGAGACAGGAGCCACAGAAGAAGGCAGAGGGTCAGGTGCAGAAGACGGAAAAGCCAAAGACAGGGAAGACGTAGAGGGAGCATCCTGGAGATCCACAGCAGCACCAGGAACGCCATCTGGAACAGTACACCCAACTGAGGACGGTACAACCTCCGGAGTACAAGCCTCACCAATATCAGGTGCACCGTCCGACACAGGACGCGACACAGCAGCCAAAGGATCGTCCACAACCTCGCCAAACGGGTTCTCCTCCACAGCTAGTGGCAGAAAATCTTCCTCACGAAAAAGGTTCAACACAGCGACGACATCCACCAAGCAGCCAGCAGCCAGGTTACCCAACAAATTACAGTGAAAACATATGCGTGGCTGACGTGCGTAGTACACTCGCATATAATATCTCATGAACCGCACTGAGGACGGGATGTCCGACCTCAGCCTCAACCCCAGAGTGCGAACATTAGACCGAACGCCCTTAAGTTTCCCGGAAGAAAGCCTATTCAATCTGACACTCATGACAGTGCCATACCGTCTGAAATACCTCCGCAGCAGCTCCTCGGGGAACTCGAGTGGCGCACCATGCTCACTGACGAAGGTAAGGACACCACTCTTGTCAGAGATAACGACCGTACCAGCAGTGTCCGACAGCGGAAACGACCGTCCTTCGTAACGCGGCAAAAACACCCTTTAAGCCTCCACAGCAGCAAACTTCACTATAGCCTGATGGGAAGACACCAACTCCACTCCATAAATCGCAGCCACATCAACTCGCAGCATGTCACACAACACCAGCTCCACCGCCGGATAATCAGCCCTGCCAATAAACTCCAGGCCCACGAACCGAATTCCCTCCCTCCCCACAAAACGGGGTGAGGGAACCCCCAATCTCTGAGGCCACGTCAGCACACCACCTGCGGTCCACCAACTACCCCGGGCAAGAAACAACTGGACAGCAGGCGAGGAACAACTGCTCGCCATGTCACCAAGATTGCAACTCCCTACAACGACAATCATTGTACTATGGTGTACATAGTTACAAAAGCTACTATCTAAACAGGAGACTAGGTTGGATGAGTAGGAGTGCCCAACTGGTGCAGTGGTTGACATATTAGCTGTAACGGGGGGTGGGGGAAATAGCTCTATCTTGTCCATTATTCCACCCCCCCAGTTAACTAACGAGGCCGGGGGAAACAGCTCTCTCTAGTCCGTTATCCCGTCCCCAGTTAGCTAACTATTCTAGAGCACCTCCAGAGTTCCTAAGGCAACCTCTCTCGTTCAACACCTTGTAACCTAGGTATTTGACTACCTAGGTGCTAAGACTACAAGGCGCCGTCACTTGATCAGCTACCCGAAACTCTAGAGAGAACTCTAGAATACAGAATCATTGCCACAAACGTATAAGAGAAAACGAAAGGAAAGAAATGAATAGTGAAGTAATTAGTGAGGGTTTGGGGTGAGAGGCAGAGAGGTGGGAGGGGCGAGGAGGGTCATTAGTTGAAAGTGAGAGTTTAGAGAGGGGTGGAGGGAGAGGTGTAGATAGGTAGAAGTAGAAGAGTAGATAGTAGAAGTAGAAGAGTAGATAGTAGAAGACGAAATGCTGCCACCATCCATTCATGATCATTACATACAAGACAAGGAATGGAACTTGTCTGTATCACAAAATTCTCAAAAGATGTTATCAAGAGATCATTATTAGTATGGTCCCATCTTTATCATGTACTCATTCTAAACCATGAAACCAGTAACTACAGAGGCTTTCTCACCTCAACTCAAAATCTCTAGGGAACAAAGTTAAACACAATTTAAATAATAAATTCATAATTATATTTCACATGAAGTATCATAATTTAGCAATTCAATTAAAATGTTCCAGTTTAATATGCAAAGTGAGTCATCATCCAAGAATTCGAGAACCCTACAACTTGACTGCCCCTGATCATCACACAACATATGTAAACACGACCAAGTCACCTTAATGTTCACTCACCGAGGACTGAGTCTAAGTTGAATAGAGAGGGGGGGGGGGTTTGTAGTTGACGGAGACTCCCGCCCTGCCGGCCGACAGCCTCCCGTCTGCTCTGCTCTCCTGACTGCCGTCTGCTGTCTGTCTGTTAATGCTCCATGCTGGATAGCTCTCCGAGTTTATATTGGGGAACCTAGTAGCTAACTCCGCCCACAAGTAGATAGCCTCCGGCACTACCAAGCCACTCCTTAAACGTCGGCATGTTTGAAGGCTACCCGGCTCCAATTATACGCTTAGCGGAAGCAAGGTGAAATTATCATGATCTGACCTCAGGTCACTTGGGGTCATTAACGGTTAGAGGTGTGAGATCTCAGGCAGACAACTGGCGCCTCTCAGATCCTTGTCTGTGACTCGTGTACTCTATATATATATTAACCTAAACCAAACACTTTTACAGTGTTACATCTCCCCTTCTCCCCGAAAATAAAGTTTTTGCAACACTGCTAAAGCAAGCTAGCTGTGTGCGACAACTTTATTAACGAAAAGAATACATCCTAGCTAAACAAATATACATCATCCTATTCTAAAAAATGAAATATGTAGACAGACGTCCATTGTCTCTGGCTGGGCGACGTCACTGCTTGGTCTTGTAGATAATCCTGTACCACATTTCTTCAACACAACTGCCTCCGTCGCTTCTCCGTCGTTAACGCACAACAACCCTTGGTCAACCCGAAAGCCGTTACTACTTGAACTGAGCACAGGACCGTGGAATTCGGTTGTCCCAGCTGATCTGTAATTGGCCCTACGTCAGTCACCATGAGAGACGTATATTGGGGTTCTTCACAGCTATAGGGACTACAAGTTTCGAGACCTTCATATAGTTGCCAACAGTAGAAATCCCATCCTACTCTTCTTCCTCCCTGTTGCTCCAGCACGCCTCCTTCAGAGAGCTACTTCTGACAGCCACATCAAGTCCGCATGACACAGGAAGAATCACTCAACAGAGCAACATGCTTGTAGGAGGGGCGGCCAGTTAAGGCAAACGATCCTGTCTTGCAATTACGCTCCATGCAATGATGCTGATACCAGCAAGGGACACGAGGCATCGTGTCTCACTCAGCTTGTCTTATCTTCTTCTTCTTCTTTCTTCTTTCTTCTCTCTTCCTTCTTCTCTCTTCTTTCTTCTCTTCTTCTTTCTTCTCTCTTCCTCCTCCCATGGGTCTTAGACAAGCGACCTGGGGTCCACTGGGGTCCGTCCGTCCTGGGGTCCATCCTGGGCAGACCGGTGTTGGTGGGACAGACTGGAATCGTTGTTGTTCCTCTTCCATCTTTACTGGGTCGTCTGGGGTCGTCTGCAGAACGACCTGGGGTCCACTGGGGTCCGTCCGTCCTGGGGTCCACTGGGTAGACCAATGTTGACCGACCGAGAGGACTGCATCTTGGGGTCCCCTGGGTAGTGGTGGTGGTGGTGGAGCCATGACCTCCAGGTAGTGGGCTGGTCGTGGTGGTGGTGATAAACGCCCCTGAGTGTGGTACACGGCAGCCGTCTCCCTCTTCTGTATATGCGTCGCGCCTCTCCTCTGGCTCCCACCTGTGAATGAACATAAAGGCGACAATACCCGTGTTCCATGCTGTTGTGTGACCCTGTAGTTTGTATAGGGTTCACACAGTCCAATTATAAGCTCTCCTCCTGGCAACAACTACACTTAAATTTTTTAAAATAATCCAATTAACACTGAATGATACTGACTTGGTGGAACATAAGACAGTAACAGAGGAAAGTTAGAGAAGAGAGAATAAGGTCATCACTACCTTTAACTTGTCACACAAAAAAAAATCAACACTAATAGACAAAACACTAGCCTAACTTAACTGTACCGTTCCTAATCTTAAGTACATAATTAACCGTTACTCCCACCCTTAACCTACAGCCACCTACGTGACCCAGAGTGTTTCCCTAGCTTCTCCGCCGGTCAACAACTCCAAACTGTTGCCACCCCTGTGACCAGACTATCTAACGTCGAGCGTCCCCAACGTGAAGTCAACTGACATACTAAGGCTCCCCCTAGCATGCTGTACAAGACCAGTACACCTCGGGTTATTGCGTTCAAATGGAGTAAAACAGTCGATCGCAATAATCTGAGCAGAACCACTACTTTAAACTATTTAAGAACTACACCTGCCACTCCCCACTGACCTGGAGACCAGCGGTGGCTGGGTGTCCCCGTGGGACATGCGAGGTCACCTGTCACACTCAGCTGACCTGCACTACCAACACCGCTAAGTTCCCAAATCGCCAAATCTTACTACTAACATAAATCACTACACACGCAAGTTCTGGTGAACATTCCCTGAACTACACAAAACTCACAAAATCACTAAACACAACACCAGAGAATCACTATCTCCTAGCCTGAAAAAAACTCGCTAAATCGCGAAAGTAAAACACCTGTCAAGATCTCCCTGATAGCGCCTGAGCGGCAAAAAGACACGTGGGACTGAACAATGTTAAAAGAACACCAACTACCTACAACATTGTTCAACACCGCTGCCACCATTGTAACGGGGGGTGGGGGAAATAGCTCTATCTTGTCCATTATTCCACCCCCCAGTTAACTAACGAGGCCGGGGGAAACAGCTCTCTCTAGTCCGTTATCCCGTCCCCAGTTAGCTAACTATTCTAGAGCACCTCCAGAGTTCCTAAGGCAACCTCTCTCGTTCAACACCTTGTAACCTAGGTATTTGACTACCTAGGTGCTAAGACTACAAGGCGCCGTAACTGGATCAGCTACCCGAAACTCTAGAGAGAACTCTAGAATACAGAATCATTGCCACAAACGTATAAGAGAAAACGAAAGGAAAGAAATGAATAGTGAAGTAATTAGTGAGGGTTTGGGGTGAGAGGCAGAGAGGTGGGAGGGGCGAGGAGGGTCATTAGTTGAAAGTGAGAGTTTAGAGAGGGGTGGAGGGAGAGGTGTAGATAGGTAGAAGGAGAAGAGTAGATAGTAGAAGTAGAAGAGTAGATAGTAGAAGACGAAATGCTGCCACCATCCATTCATGGTCATTACATACAAGACAAGGAATGGAACTTGTCTGTATCACAAAATTCTCAAAATATGTTATCAAGAGATCATTATTAGTATGGTCCCATCTTTATCATGTACTCATTCTAAACCATGAAACCAGTAACCACAGAGGCTTTCTCACCTCAACTCAAAATCTCTAGGGAACAAAGTTAAACACAATTTAAATAATAAATTCATAATTATATTTCACATGAAGTATCATAATTTAGCAATTCAATTAAAATGTTCCAGTTTAATATGCAAAGTGAGTCATCATCCAAGAATTCGAGAACCCTACAACTTGACTGCCCCTGATCATCACACAACATATGTAAACACGACCAAGTCACCTTAATGTTCACTCACCGAGGACTGAGTCTAAGTTGAATAGAGAGGGGGGGGGGGGGGGTTGTAGTTGACGGAGACTCCCGCCCTGCCGGCCGACAGCCTCCCGTCTGCTCTGCTCTCCTGACTGCCGTTCGTCTGCTGTCTGTCTGTTAATGCTCCATGCTGGATAGCTCTCCGAGTTTATATTGGGGAACCTAGTAGCTAACTCCGCCCACAAGTAGATAGCCTCCGGCACTACCAAGCCACTCCTTAAACGTCGGCATGTTTGAAGGCTACCCGGCTCCAATTATACGCTTAGCGGAAGCAAGGTGAAATTATCATGATCTGACCTCAGGTCACTTGGGGTCATTAACGGTTAGAGGTGTGAGATCTCAGGCAGACAACTGGCGCCTCTCAGATCCTTGTCTGTGACTCATGTACTCTATATATATATTAACCTAAACCAAACACTTTTACAGTGTTACATGGTCCACACCATGGTGCAGGTGGTCCACACCATGGTACAGGTGGTCCACACCATGGTGCTGGTGGTCCACACCATGGTGCAGGTGGTCCTACACCATGGTACAGGTGGTCCACACCATGGTGCAGGTGGTCCACACCATGGTACAGGTGGTCCACACCATGGTGCTGGTGGTCCACACCATGGTGCAGGTGGTCCACACCATGGTACAGGTGGTCCACACCACGGTGCTGGTGGTCCTACACCATGGTACAGGTGGTCCTACACCATGGTGCTGGTGGTCCACACCATGGTACTGGTGGTCCACACCATGGTACAGGTGGTCCACACCATGGTACAGGTGGTCCACACCATGGTACTGGTGGTCCACACCATGGTGCTGGTGGTCCACTCCATGGTACAGGTGGTCCACACCATGGTACATGTGGTCCACACCATGGTACAGGTGGTCCACACCATGGTACTGGTGGTCCACACCATGGTGCTGGTGGTCCACTCCATGGTACAGGTGGTCCACACCATGGTACAGGTGGTCCACACCATGGTACTGGTGGTCCACACCATGGTACTGGTGGTCCACACCATGGTACAGGTGGTCCACACCATGGTACAGGTGGTCCACACCATGGTACTGGTGGTCCACACCATGGTGCTGGTGGTCCACTCCATGGTACAGGTGGTCCACACCATGGTGCTGGTGGTCCACACCATGGTACAGGTGGTCCACACCATGGTGCTGGTGGTCCACACCATGGTACAGGTGGTCCACACCATGGTACTGGTGGTCCACTCCATGGTACAGGTGGTCCACACCATGGTGCAGGTGGTCCACTCCATGGTACAGGTGGTCCACACCATGGTACAGGTGGTCCACACCATGGTACAGGTGGTCCACACCATGGTGCTGGTGGTCGGCTGGGTGTGAGGGAGCTTCACTAACAACCTCGGGCACACGACCTCACCAACAACATCCTCATTACAGAGGTGCCAGCCACCAGGGTGCCAGCCACCAGGGGCCACCCACCAGGGGCCACCCACCAGGGGCCAGCCACCAGGGGCCAGCCACCAGGGGCCAGCCACCAGGGGCCACCCACCAGGGGCCAGCCACCAGGGGCCAGCCACCAGGGGCCAGCCACCAGGGGCCACCCACCAGGGGCCAGCCACCAGGGGCCAGCCACCAGGGGCCAGCCACCAGGGGCCAGCCACCAGGGTGCCAGCCACCAGGGGCCAGGTGCGAGTGCTCAAGCACTCGCTACTAAACAACCCTCAATCGTCCGCTCCATGTTAGTTGTGTATGAGCGCCTCACGACACTAGTTATGGTGGGCTAGTGTCGCTTGCTGCCACACTGGGCGGGTCCTGGGTGTAGCCTCCACCACCACCCACACTGGGCGGGTCCTGGGTGTAGCCACCACCACCTCCCACACTGGGCGGGTCCTGGGTGTAGCCTCCACCACCACCCACACTGGGCGGGTCCTGGGTGTAGCCACCACCACCACCCACACTGGGCGGGTCCTGGGTGTAGCCTCCACCACCACCCACACTGGGCGGGTCCTGGGTGTAGCCTCCACCACCACCCACACTGGGCGGGTCCTGGGTGTAGCCTCCACCACCTCCCACACTGGGCGGGTCCTGGGTGTAGCCTCCACCACCACCCACACTGGGCGGGTCCTGGGTGTAGCCTCCACCACCACCCATACTGGGCGGGTCCTGGGTGTAGCCTCCACCACCACCCACACTGGGCGGGTCCTGGGTGTAGCCTCCACCACCTCCCACACTGGGCGGGTCCTGGGTGTAGCCTCCACCACCACCCACACTGGGCGGGTCCTGGGTGTAGCCTCCACCACCACCCACACTGGGCGGGTCCTGGGTGTAGCCTCCACCACCACCCACACTGGGCGGGTCCTGGGTGTAGCCACCACCACCTCCCACACTGGGCGGGTCCTGGGTGCAGCCTCCACCACCACCCACACTGGGCGGGTCCTGGGTGTAGCCTCCACCACCACCCACACTGGGCGGGTCCTGGGTGTAGCCTCCACCACCACCCACACTGGGCGGGTCCTGGGTGTAGCCTCCACCACCACCCACACTGGGCGGGTCCTGGGTGTAGCCTCCACCACCACCCACACTGGGCGGGTCCTGGGTGTAGCCTCCACCACCACCCACACTGGGCGGGTCCTGGGTGTAGCCTCCACCACCACCCACACTGGGCGGGTCCTGGGTGTAGCCTCCACCACCACCCACACTGGGCGGGTCCTGGGTGTAGCCTCCACCACCACCCACACTGGGCGGGTCCTGGGTGTAGCCTCCACCACCACCCACACTGGGCGGGTCCTGGGTGTAGCCTCCACCACCACCCACACTGGGCGGGTCCTGGGTGTAGCCTCCACCACCACCCACACTGGGCGGGTCCTGGGTGTAGCCTCCACCACCACCCACACTGGGCGGGTCCTGGGTGTAGCCTCCACCACCACCCACACTGGGCGGGTCCTGGGTGTAGCCTCCACCACCACCCACACTGGGCGGGTCCTGGGTGTAGCCTCCACCACCACCCACACTGGGCGGGTCCTGGGTGTAGCCTCCACCACCACCCACACTGGGCGGGTCCTGGGTGTAGCCTCCACCACCACCCACACTGGGCGGGTCCTGGGTGTAGCCTCCACCACCACCCACACTGGGCGGGTCCTGGGTGTAGCCTCCACCACCTCCCACACTGGGCGGGTCCTGGGTGTAGCCTCCACCACCACCCACACTGGGCGGGTCCTGGGTGTAGCCTCCACCACCACCCACACTGGGCGGGTCCTGGGTGTAGCCTCCACCACCACCCACACTGGGCGGGTCCTGGGTGTAGCCTCCACCACCACCCACACTGGGCGGGTCCTGGGTGTAGCCTCCACCACCACCCACACTGGGCGGGTCCTGGGTGTAGCCTCCACCACCACCCACACTGGGCGGGTCCTGGGTGTAGCCTCCACCACCACCCACACTGGGCGGGTCCTGGGTGTAGCCTCCACCACCACCCACACTGGGCGGGTCCTGGGTGTAGCCTCCACCACCACCCACACTGGGCGGGTCCTGGGTGTAGCCTCCACCACCACCCACACTGGGCGGGTCCTGGGTGTAGCCTCCACCACCACCCACACTGGGCGGGTCCTGGGTGTAGCCTCCACCACCACCCACACTGGGCGGGTCCTGGGTGTAGCCTCCACCACCACCCACACTGGGCGGGTCCTGGGTGTAGCCTCCACCACCACCCATACTGGGCGGGTCCTGGGTGTAGCCTCCACCACCACCCACACTGGGCGGGTCCTGGGTGTAGCCTCCACCACCACCCACACTGGGCGGGTCCTGGGTGTAGCCTCCACCACCACCCACACTGGGCGGGTCCTGGGTGTAGCCTCCACCACCACCCACACTGGGCGGGTCCTGGGTGTAGCCTCCACCACCACCCACACTGGGCGGGTCCTGGGTGTAGCCTCCACCACCACCCACACTGGGCGGGTCCTGGGTGTAGCCTCCACCACCACCCACACTGGGCGGGTCCTGGGTGTAGCCTCCACCACCACCCACACTGGGCGGGTCCTGGGTGTAGCCTCCACCACCACCCACACTGGGCGGGTCCTGGGTGTAGCCTCCACCACCACCCACACTGGGCGGGTCCTGGGTGTAGCCTCCACCACCACCCACACTGGGCGGGTCCTGGGTGTAGCCTCCACCACCACCCACACTGGGCGGGTCCTGGGTGTAGCCTCCACCACCACCCACACTGGGCGGGTCCTGGGTGTAGCCTCCACCACCACCCACACTGGGCGGGTCCTGGGTGTAGCCTCCACCACCACCCACACTGGGCGGGTCCTGGGTGTAGCCTCCACCACCACCCACACTGGGCGGGTCCTGGGTGTAGCCTCCACCACCACCCACACTGGGCGGGTCCTGGGTGTAGCCTCCACCACCACCCACACTGGGCGGGTCCTGGGTGTAGCCTCCACCACCACCCACACTGGGCGGGTCCTGGGTGTAGCCTCCACCACCACCCACACTGGGCGGGTCCTGGGTGTAGCCTCCACCACCACCCACACTGGGCGGGTCCTGGGTGTAGCCTCCACCACCACCCACACTGGGCGGGTCCTGGGTGTAGCCTCCACCACCACCCACACTGGGCGGGTCCTGGGTGTAGCCTCCACCACCACCCACACTGGGCGGGTCCTGGGTGTAGCCTCCACCACCACCCACACTGGGCGGGTCCTGGGTGTAGCCTCCACCACCACCCACACTGGGCGGGTCCTGGGTGTAGCCTCCACCACCACCCACACTGGGCGGGTCCTGGGTGTAGCCTCCACCACCACCCACACTGGGCGGGTCCTGGGTGTAGCCTCCACCACCACCCACACTGGGCGGGTCCTGGGTGTAGCCTCCACCACCACCCACACTGGGCGGGTCCTGGGTGTAGCCTCCACCACCACCCACACTGGGCGGGTCCTGGGTGTAGCCTCCACCACCACCCACACTGGGCGGGTCCTGGGTGTAGCCTCCACCACCACCCACACTGGGCGGGTCCTGGGTGTAGCCTCCACCACCACCCATACTGGGCGGGTCCTGGGTGTAGCCTCCACCACCACCCACACTGGGCGGGTCCTGGGTGTAGCCTCCACCACCACCCACACTGGGCGGGTCCTGGGTGTAGCCTCCACCACCTCCCACACTGGGCGGGTCCTGGGTGTAGCCTCCACCACCACCCACACTGGGCGGGTCCTGGGTGTAGCCTCCACCACCTCCCACACTGGGCGGGTCCTGGGTGTAGCCTCCACCACCACCCACACTGGGCGGGTCCTGGGTGTAGCCTCCACCACCACCCACACTGGGCGGGTCCTGGGTGTAGCCTCCACCACCACCCACACTGGGCGGGTCCTGGGTGTAGCCTCCACCACCACCCACACTGGGCGGGTCCTGGGTGTAGCCTCCACCACCACCCACACTGGGCGGGTCCTGGGTGTAGCCTCCACCACCACCCACACTGGGCGGGTCCTGGGTGTAGCCTCCACCACCACCCACACTGGGCGGGTCCTGGGTGTAGCCTCCACCACCTCCCACACTGGGCGGGTCCTGGGTGTAGCCTCCACCACCACCCACACTGGGCGGGTCCTGGGTGTAGCCTCCACCACCACCCACACTGGGCGGGTCCTGGGTGTAGCCTCCACCACCACCCACACTGGGCGGGTCCTGGGTGTAGCCTCCACCACCACCCACACTGGGCGGGTCCTGGGTGTAGCCTCCACCACCACCCACACTGGGCGGGTCCTGGGTGTAGCCTCCACCACCACCCACACTGGGCGGGTCCTGGGTGTAGCCTCCACCACCACCCATACTGGGCGGGTCCTGGGTGTAGCCTCCACCACCACCCACACTGGGCGGGTCCTGGGTGTAGCCTCCACCACCACCCACACTGGGCGGGTCCTGTGTGTAGCCTCCACCACCTCCCACACTGGGCGGGTCCTGGGTGTAGCCTCCACCACCACCCACACTGGGCGGGTCCTGGGTGTAGCCTCCACCACCACCCACACTGGGCGGGTCCTGGGTGTAGCCTCCACCACCACCCACACTGGGCGGGTCCTGGGTGTAGCCTCCACCACCACCCACACTGGGCGGGTCCTGGGTGTAGCCTCCACCACCACCCATACTGGGCGGGTCCTGGGTGTAGCCTCCACCACCACCCATACTGGGCGGGTCCTGGGTGTAGCCTCCACCACCACCCATACTGGGCGGGTCCTGGGTGTAGCCTCCACCACCACCCACACTGGGCGGGTCCAGGGTGTAGCCTCCACCACCACCCACACTGGGCGGGTCCTGGGTGTAGCCTCCACCACCACCCATACTGGGCGGGTCCTGGGTGTAGCCTCCACCACCACCCACACTGGGCGGGTCCTGGGTGTAGCCTCCACCACCACCCATACTGGGCGGGTCCTGGGTGTAGCCTCCACCACCACCCACACTGGGCGGGTCCCGTGTGTAGCCTCCACCACCACCCACACTGGGCGGGTCCCGTGTGTAGCCTCCACCACCACCCATACTGGGCGGGTCCTGTGTGTAGCCTCCACCACCACCCACACTGGGCGGGTCCTGGGTGTAGCCTCCACCACCACCCACACTGGGCGGGTCCTGGGTGTAGCCTCCACCACCTCCCACACTGGGCGGCCCAGTAAATACTCTCCCACGACCCGGTAATGGTGGAGACCTTTAGTACAAACATGACCGCGAGTGAACGCACTCAGCTCCTGGCTGAAGGTCTGGGGTTGAGGCACTCTCAGAGCTCGTGTATTTCACTAAGGAATATTGGCAGTGAAGGCACTACCGCTTGAGGGGTAGCTGGGCCCCTCAGGCCGCTGAGCGGTTGTCTGACAGGTGGTGGCTTCTCTCCCTCACGTGTGTGTTATCTATACTCTCCTTTATACGCACTTATTTGTTTATTTATTTATTTATTTATTTATTTATTTATTTATTTAGGTATACAGGAAGGTACATTGGGTTGTGAGACCACATAACACTGGTATTTCAAGATCACATTCTTGCATGGCCACTAACACGCGTAGCGTTCCCGGAAGGTCCTTAAATAAAAGTAAAAGCATTAATAGGTTACCTTGTAGCAGAATTTTAATTCAACCACGTAATTCAATATAATTTTACTGTATTGATTATATTGCTGAAGTTGCAAGTCTTAAGGACTAAACTATGCGGGGAGTGGTAGCACAAGACTGTGGAGTGTTTGAAGCACAAGGTAGGAAACTATGAGGATGTAATTACGTACTTTTTGGTTTTACTTTTAAATAAGGTATTGGTTGTATATTTTTTTAATTCATTAGGGAGTGAGTTCCATTGATTGGGTACTTTAATTTGCATGGAGTATTTGCACAAATTTAGTCTGACTCTGGATATCAAAGATATATTTATTTTGGTGTGGTGTTCATAGATTCTATTACATCTGTGAAGGAAAACTTTCAGACCGGGATTAGCATTTAAATGAGGTTTTATATATGTAAATACCACAAGAGAAGGTGTGGCGTGAGTGTATGTTTAGCATGTTTCCGAATTTAAACAGAGGGGCTGTGTGATGACTGAATTTGTAATTGTTCTGACAGCAGATTTTGGCCGAGTGATAATGATGGGCTTGAGGTAATTTGCAGTGGTTGAACCCCATGCACAGATAAGCTACGTAAGACAGGGATAGATTAGTGAGTAATATGGTGAAAGGAGAGCAGAGCGTAGAACATAATACTTGATTTAAGAAAGAATACCGACAGGTTTTAAAACTTTTTTGGCCGAGTATTGTATGTGGGTGGTGAAGTTTAGTGTCGTGTTTATGTATAGGCCAAGGAACTTCCCATCATTTACAATGCTAATACACGATGAAATCACACTAACGTGATAGAGTTCCAGTAGATTGTCGCATTGATATATGAGGTGACTCGAACCAGGGTCCAAGGCACTTTTTAAGGATATAAGGATATGTATGACACTAGAGATTTGTTGAATATCAGAGCTATGGGTGGTGCCAGGGCATGGGAGGCACTCTTGTATACCACAGATGGTATTTCACTAATGTTCCCAGCTTTGGTTTTTAGTGAGTGAATGATGGCTATAATGTGTGTCGGGGTGACTGGTACAAGGAGGAGAGAGTCAGGACACCTGCCGCTGAGATATGTAGTAACGTGTGTCTGGGGCTCTGGGATTTTGCTGGCAAGGTTTCCACCAACTGGTGAAAAGAAACTATTAAATTCAGTTGTCGTGTCTAAGTGTGTTGCAGGTGTGTGTAACCATCGTTGGATAGTTTTATCTGTTAGTTATGTGCATTTAAATTATCTTCTCAATGGAGATAGCTATCAAATTTGATTACATTTTTTGCTACATAAAAAATCTTGGAATATGGGTTATAACTTATGATAAAAATATATAATAAAGTCAGTATTCTGTATAAAAAAAATTGAAATAAATATGAAGGTAAACAAATGCACAATACAAATCAATGTATAGTTAGGCTACGGGGGTGGCCTCAATGGTGAATGACTGCCGCGCTGTCGTCAAATTACTCAACCTACTTTCTCTTTTACTGTTTCCATCCATACACCTATAATTTTCTCGCTATATGGTAGTACACTTATCATTTGTGAGGCGTAGCTCCTGAGCGCAGCCTCGCGGAACTCCCACGACCCGCGCCGGCCTCCACCACTAGGCTTGCTGGGGCTGGCTAGTGTTGTCGTCGCCTCCTGAACGTTGCTAGTCATTCTGCTGCTCGCTGGTGTAATGTTGGTCTTTATGCTGGTAGGTGAGTTATTGGTTCTTACCGGTAATTATGTGAGTAAGGGCTTGTACGTGTGCCTTCACTGCCTACGGTGGTTGGCTCAGTCTTGTGGATGGTCTGGTGTTGAACGGCAGGAGGTGTTAAAGCTGAGTATGGAGGCGTGTTCCAGTGGCTCCCACCTTCTCCACTACCCTCCTTCCTTGCCCATTCTCACTCATTTGTTATATTTACGGCTGTACGCCAGACACTCTCCACTTTGTTCCTCTCTGAATCTTGTATGTTATGATCATAAGTATTCTGGAATTTACACTTTCTAGTGTTTATGAACTGAGCTCCCGTATTGTATCAAGTGGAGAGATTATTACAGTTGTCCTTCACATGGCTCCACACGTTTCGTATACTGTCCTTTTCCACACAATCAAGTCCCCGCAGTATTGTGTGGGTCGTACCGTGCCGGTGCTGCATACTCAGTGACTCCTCAACCATAGGCTGTGTACTCTTCTGAATGATTTAATGTTTTGGTTTTATATCCCTATAGCTCTATCTATCCTAGAGCTTATTATATATGGTAACAGTTGCCGTTACCACCATTCAACTGGCTGATGATGAATTTGATGATAACCGACTAATACACCATTTCTTCAGACTCAGGACTGAACAATAACAACAGTGGTGAAATTGCGTGTTACAAACAAAAAAAATGTAAGAAATAAATTCAGAAAATAGGATTTTCAAATGAAGGAAAGAGTGTCAGTTGCAGTTGTTAAAACTGACAAATGTTGGGTTCTGAGCTCGAGTAATGATAGTTAACATATTAGCTGGACAATGTTGAAACTGCAAAATATGAATGCGATAAGACGATAGTCGTAATGCCCGACAGACAATGGACCATTACCTAACACAGTGCACAGTTACAACCACAACAGACCACTGGAACATTATCTAACACAGTGCACAGTTACCAACCCATTAACATTTCAACTTAGATTCAACAGAGCAGAAGAAGTTGTTAAACACATGACAAAATCTTAATGAAGCGATCATACGAGTCATAATTACTCATACTCCGCCAAAGTAAAACAGAAACAAGCAACACTTAGTGGGCCAGCCAGAGGCTTAGGGCCCGCACAGTGGGCCAGCCAGAGGCTTAGGGCCCCGCACAGTGGGCTAGCCAGAGGCTTAGGGCCCCGCGCAGTGGGCCAGCCAGACCAGAGGCTTAGGGCCCCGCGCAGTGGGCCAGCCAGAGGCTTAGGGCCCCGCGCAGTGGGCCAGCCAGACCAGAGGCTTAGGGCCCCGCGCAGTGGGCCAGCCAGACCAGAGGCTTAGGGCCCCGCGCAGTGGGCCAGCCAGAGGCTTAGGGCCCCGCGCAGTGGGCCAGCCAGAGGCTTAGGGCCCGCACAGTGGGCCAGCCAGAGGCTAAGGGCCCGCACAGTGGGCTAGCCAGAGGCTTAGGGCCCGCACAGTGGGCCAGCCAGAGGCTTATATAGGGCCCGCGCAGGAATATCCCTGCGCGGGCCCTATATAAGTTGTAACTAATAGCCAGAACGTCGTACTCGGCCTACTATGCAAGGCCCGATTTGCCTAATAAGCCAAGTTTTCCTGAATTCATATATTTTTCAATATTTTATTCATATGAAATGATAAAGCTATTAATTTCATTATGTATGAGTCAATCTTTTTTAAATTTGAGTTAAAACTAACGTAGATATATGACCGAACCTAACCAACCCTACCTAACCTAACCTAACCTAAACTAACACAATTAAGTCAATAATTTATGTTCTTAATATAATATAATAATAATAATTGAAATATACTAATTGGAAACAATTTATTGAAAATAAAGAAAATCAGTCGGCCTATTTGGCAAATTGGGCCTTGCATAGTAGGCCGAGAGGTGATATATATATATATATATATATATATATATATATATATATATATATATATATATATATATATATATATATATATATATATATATATATATATATATATATGTCGTACCTAGTAGCCAGAACGCACTTCTCAGCCTACTATGCATGGCCCGATTTGCCTAATAAGCCAAGTTTTCCTGAATTAATATATTTTCTCTAAATATTTTCTTATGAAATGATAAAGCTACCCATTTCATTATGTATGAGTTCAATTTTTTTTCATTGGAGTTAAAATTAACGTAGATATATGACCGAACCTAACCAACCCTACCTAACCTAACCTAACCTATCTCTATAAGTTAGGTTGGGTTATGTAGCCGAAAAAGTTAGGTTAGGTTAGGTTAGGTAGGTTCGGTAGCCGAAAAACAATTAATTCATGAAAACTTGGCTTATTAGGCAAATCGGGCCTTGCATAGTAGGCTGAGAAGTGCGTTCTGGCTACTAGGTACGACATATATATATATATATATATATATATATATATATATATATATATATATATATATATATATATATATGTATATGTATGTATATATATATATAATATAGGGATATAGGTGAGGAAGTGGTGTAACCTCCAAGTCTTCAAGTCCTCGCCTGAGTTTCTAAAACCAGGGAGAGCTGATGAGTGATGTTCAACCTTGTGGACCAGTTTGTTGTTGGTGGCGGTGAAGGGTGTTGGATCAGTCCCTGCTGCTTATCCTGCGGTTACCTTCCGATGATTTCGGGGCTCAACGTCCCCGCGGCCCGGTCCTCGAACAGGCCTCCTCGTTGCCGGACTGGTTAACCAGCTAAGTAAATATATGGTTTATTATGATGACGTTGGTGGCGTCCTGTCCTGCCCCAGCCTCTATGTGGCCAGGCTCTCTGGAGTAGTGGTTTTTAAGGTGGTCATTCTGAAGCTCATGGAGAAGTTTGTAAGGATAAGGAGGGGGAGAGAGGCAGACAGGGAGAGGGGGAGAGGGAGAGAGAGAGAGAGAGAGAGAGAGAGAGAGAGAGAGAGAGAGAGAGAGAGAGAGAGAGAGAGAGAGAGAGAGAGAGGGAGGAGAGGAGAGAGAGAGAGAGAGGGGGGGGAGAGAGAGAGAGAGAGAGAGAGAGAGAGAGAGAGAGAGAGAGAGAGGGGGGGAGAGAGAGAGAGAGACAGACAGACAGTGAGGGAGAGAGACCTGGAGGGAACTTGTATGACCTACGCTACAAAACAACAGACTAAGGTAAGTGTTAGAATTCTTTTTCGGCACTTGCCTTGCAGTGTTTATGAAGGAGTGAGGTTTAGCACCTTATGCCCCCGGCTACTAGCCCTCTTATACATGTTGCGTCGCAAGTTAACTATTCAGACCTTGTCGAATCTGGTCCTAAAGTTGTGGATGGAGGTGGCTTCCATAACTTCGTGTTTCAGTGCTGACCACCCGTACAGGGTACCAGTGTTTCCTCACATTCCTTCCCCTAATTTGAGTTTCCACCTTCCATTTGTGTCCTCTTCTCCAACTCTCAATTTCAAAAGGCTAACCTTGTCCATCTTGTTTAATCCCCCTCAGTATCTTGTATATTGTGATCATATCACCTCGGTTTCTTCTGTCCTCTAGGTTTGTAAGATTTAGCTCCATCGGCGTATTCTCGTAGGTTAACCTTCTTAGCTCTGGCACCGGTCTTCTTACAAACCTTCTTACATTTTCAATTCTGACTTTTTGCTTGACGAGGTGCGGATTTTATGCCAATGCTGCATGTTACAGGACTGGTCTAACATATGTTGTGAAATGCCTTGAAGGAGTCCTGATTTAGGTTTCGAAACTCTATCATATCTACATTTGAAACTGTGTATGGAGTCAGCCTCCACCACATCACTGCCTAATGCATTCCATCTGTTAACTACTCTGACACTGACAGAATTATTCCTAATATGCCTGTGGCTCATTTGGGTACTAAGTTTCCGCCTGTGTTTCCCATGTTCCTGCACCACGAATAAGGATGTTTGTTGTGTTGATTTAGGGGCGAGAATAAGGATGGTTTAGAGTAGTTAACAGATGGAATGCATTAGGCAGTGATGTAGTGGAGGCTGACTCCATACACAGCTTCAAATGTAGATATGATAGAGCCCAGTAGGCTCAGGAATCTGTACACCAGTTGAGAGGCGGGACCAAACAGCCGAAGCTTAACCCCCGCTAGTACAACTAGGCGAGTACCAAAACTGTTACATTAGTAATACATTTATCATAGTTCCCGCCTTAAGTGTTGCGACTCTTGTCCGTTTTCTTCAACAAGTCTAATATGAAAACGATCCCGCGCGTGTCCAGGGGATATTTTTTTTGACAGGTTAGTGCAGGAAATGTCAACTGTTGACTGCTGCTAGCAGGCTGACAGTGGGCCACTAGTGTCCCTGGAACACGACCCGCCAATAGCTTAACAACCAGGTAGCAGTCTCCGTGGTGTAGTGGTTAAGACACTCGCCTGGCTGTTCACGAGTGCTTTGTCCTGGGTTCCTATCCTGGCCGGGGAGGATTGACTGGGCGTCAAGCCTTATGCACTGTTGACAAGTCACGATGATATAATTCACTGTGTTGGGGGGACAGGAAGCCAGAGTGTATTCATACACGTTAGGCTTTTATCTTTGTCCCTCCCCCCCCCCCCCCACCCCAAGGCCGAATTACTGACCCCCCCCCCCCCCAAGATGACACTCCACAACAAGCTGACTAACTGTACCAACTTATTTCTAGGTGAACAGATGCATTAGGTGAAAGAAACTGTGCCCGCCCATTTCTGTCCCGCCCGGGATTCGAACCCTGAATTTTCGATTGTGTGTCGAGAACTGTACTACCGGGACCCCTAGCTTACCTGTGAACTATATTCACAACACACACTTGTGAGCCACACACACTCACCTCCACCAAACACTCACACTTAGGACAGTGTGAAACACTTGCTGTAAATTATTGATGTAAATTTCACAAATACACAAGTGTTGGTTATTAAAATAATAATAATAACAATAATAACAGAGAAATCACATTAACGTGACATATATCAATGATAAAATCCACAGGGATTATAGGTGAAAATTTCAGTACTAATTCGGTTGAATGACCACAAGTCAACGTTGGTCTATTGGTAAAGTACGCGACTGGCAATGTTGGGGTCGTAGGTTCGAGCCCACCTGTAGTCCCGGTGGGTTTTCTCAATAATAATAATAATATTTATTTAAGGAAAAGTACATACATAGGAGATGGGCCACAAGAAGAATGTTGGGTATCTAAGGTAGAGCAAGAATATGTTAGGCCTAAAGTTACTAACAGACACAGCGCTTCCACCATCACCTCGTCAAAATAAACTTAAAACTAAGACCTAAAACTAATAGAGATTAAAAGCAAAATTGAACTGAAGTAGAAAAATATGAAAATTACAATAATTACAAAGTGACAGCAAAAATTGCAACAGAACAATAGATAGTTATTTTACAATAATTAAACAGAAGGAATAGAATTATCTTACATTTGTACACGGCAGATATCAGCAGTTTTACGTGTTCAGTCATTAATGTTCAATATTAAAACATAAGAGGACATTTAGGAGATAAGTTACATGGAGTTGATCAGCACTTCGTTTCTCTCTTAAACTGGTTGAGAAAGGGGCAGTCTTTGGCGTGATTGGGAAGCTTATTCCACATTTTGGGTCCCTGGATTTGCTAAGCATTTCTAGTTTGGTTAAGGCGCACTCTTGGGATATCACATAGATATTTGTTTCTAGTGTGGTGCCCATGGCTACAGTTACAACCCTCTACGAAGCGTTTAAGGTATTGCAGTTCAAAGTTTTATTATATATACTGTATATATATATATATATATATATATATATATATATATATATATATATATATATATATATATATATATATATATATATATATATATATATATATCGTACCTAGTAGCCAGAACGCACTTCTCAGCCTACTATGCAAGGCTCGATTTGCCTAATAAGCCAAGTTTTCATGAATTATTATTTTCGACTACCTAACCTACCTAACCTAATTTTTTTTTCTTACCTAATGATAAAGCTAACCTATAGAGATCATTATGTATTAGGTCAGGTTTTTTTTTCGGTCATATATGGAGTTAAAATTAACGTAGATATAAAAAATGACCGAACCTAACCAACCCTACCTAATCATTTCATAACCTAAAATTTAGAAAATATAGGTTCAGGTTAGGTTAGGTTAGCAGAAAAAGTTGCATAGTAGGCTAGGTTAGGTCTGGCTACTAGGTAGACGAAAAACAATTAATTCATGAAAATATATATTATTAGGCATAATCAGGCCTTGAATAGTAGGCGGAGAAGTATATTCTGGCTACTAGGTACGATATATATATATATATATATATATATATATATATATATATATATATATATATATATATATATATATATTTACTATATTTGAACTTTGTTACAAAAAAGGAGTTACATATGGGTTACAAAGATGGTTATCATAGGTTGTCGAGTTCCTCCAGCTCCTCAGATGGCGGGCAGGAACCCTGGATGCAGTGCGCATTTTCCCTCTGTATCGCCACACTGAGGCGCTGGAAAAGAAAGCTTGCAGCTCTTGGGTCCCTTGTCGTTTCAATGAGCCTAGAACCCAGTTCCTTCAAAAAACTGGTAGCACTTTTACCCCAGGCGCCGAGTGTCTCAGAAGCAATGGGGACAAAATTGTAGTGGTGATCCAGTTCTCTATACTTACGGGATTTGGCTGCTTCCCTGTGGGTGGCAGCGCCACCTGGTTGTGCAACACTGAGGTTAATGTAGGTGTTAGCCAGGGTTGATACGCACGTGTAGTCCCATACCAACTGCTTGCCATTCTTCCAGGGGTTCACTGTGATACCATCCGGGCGACCAATAAGAGCTATATATTTGTATGCTATATATATATATATTATATATATATATATATATATATATATATATATATATATATATATATATATATATATATATATATATATATATATAGTACACTTGAGAGGATGTGTAATGACTTAATACCTAACATGTTCAAGGATTTAAATATGGGGGTCGAGTGCTATCTGGGGGCAGAGTTTGTTATTGTTCTAAAAGCAGATTTGTGTCGAGTAATTAGAGGTCGTAGATAATTTTGGATAGTAGAACCCCGCACACAGATACCATATGTGAGATAAGGAGAGAGAAGGGCGGTACATAATATCTGAGTATACCAGGTACATAATATCTCATTTTAGAAATAATGCCAACTGTTTTATAATTGTTTAGCCGTATTCAGCATCCTGTCCTGGAAATTCAACTAGTTATCAATGAGAACACAAAAGGAATTTACCATCTACTTTGTTACAAATTTGTATATTGTTAATTCTTAGATTAATTTGATTAGTGGATTTATTACCAAACAAAATATAGAAGATTTTATCAATGTTAAGGGTGAATTTGTTAGCAGTTAGCCAAAGATGGACTTTATTTAATTCAGTATTCACTGTGTCATTCAGAATAAGAGGGTCGGGACGGGAGAAAGTGAAGGTTGTGTCGCCAGTAAATCAAATTGGTTTGAGGTGTTGAGAGCCATTTGGAAGGTCGTTAATATAGATGAGAAAGAGGAGAGGGGCCAAGTATGCTGCCCTGTGGAACACCAATGTTGACGGGCCGGGTGGGAGAATTATAACCATTCACAGAGACACACACTGAGCCTGTCACTGAGGCAAGAGTGGAGGTATTGGAGGGAGTGATCTCTGACTCCATAGTGTTGTGATTTAAGAAGAAGGTTATTGTGGTTAACAGTGTCATTAACATTACGTAGGTCAACAAGTAAACCAACAGTAAACAACAACATTTCAAGAGCTACATGTATCAAGTTAATCATACTAATCAGTGCATCTTTACAACATTTTTGGAGGGTCTGAAGCCATATTGGCAAGAGCTAAGTATATTGTGTTTAGCGAGATAAGAGTAAAGCTGCTTGTAGATTAATTGTTTAAATATTTTAGACAATGTTGGCAGGATGGATATTGGTCTGAAATTGTTGACTTAGTGAGAGCACCACTTTTATGAATTGGGGCTACTCTTCCTTTTTGAGAATATCAGGAAAGGTTTGAAGTTCAAGTGATTTGTTATAGAGCACTGCAATGGCCGGAGACTTTTTTATAAGTAAGAGTTGGTATCTCTGCATGGGTACTTGACCTTGTTGTAAGGGAAAGGATTATATCATTAACGTCAGAGTAATTAGTGGGAGTTAGGTGATGATATTCAGCCTTTGGATGCGAGGATGACCATGACTTCAATATATCAGGTTGAAAGGCGGTGTCTGTGTGCCAGATGACGGAGGATGAGACCAATCTGGGCCCGGAAGGCTCGCCCACACACGGGACATTTGTGGCTGGGTGCTACTGCAGAGGCGGAGGTCACTCTAGCTCTGTGTGGGGCGTTTCCTCTGGGCCTCTGCAGTCTATATTTTCTGCCGCACGGGCCCCTGTGGTGACTGCTTTTTCAAAGTTGGACGGTCGTGAGCAAGTGACTCCCAAGTATTGGTGTTGATGTCCAGGTCTCTGAGGGTGACTTTGAGGCAGTCCTTGAATCGTTTCTTCGGCCCCTCTACAGAACGCGTACTCTGGCATAATTCTCCATACAGCAGCTGTTTAACCAATCATCTGTCAGGCATTCTGACAACGTGGTCTGCCTGTCTTGTCTGAGTTTTCTGTAGGAGGGTGTAAGCGCTGGGAATACCGGCCTCTTCCAGGACCTCCATGTCCAGGAAGAGACATGGAAGTCCCTTCCATGTCTCCCTTCCAGGATTTTGTCCTGCCACCTGTTGTAGAGGAGTCTATGGAGACAGCTCAAGTGGAAGTGATTTAGCTGTTTGGCGTGTTTGCTGTAGGTCCAGGTCGCGCTGGCATAGAGAAGGGAGGTGAGTACCACTGAACGGTAGACTTTCAGTTTGATGGTAAGACTTAGGCCTTAGCTCCGCTCCCAGACATTCTCATGGAATCCTCGAAAGGCAGCGCTGGCCTTGGCGATCCTGTTGTTGACTTCTGCGTCTATGTTCACCACTTTTGGTGAACATTTTTCACCACGCAATGCATGTTAGCATTGTGGCAAGATAATTGAAGTTGTCAACTGCCTGCAGGTTCTGCCCCTTGACAGTGATATGCGGATATGCGGTAGGGTATTCCCGACGCGGGTTGGTACATGAATTCAGTCTTTTTGGTGCTGATGACGAGACGGAAGTTGTCGCATGCTTGTGAGAAGCAGTCCATTGCGTGCAGCATCATTTGTTCTGTGCTGGCATTGAGCGCACAGTCATCAGGGAACAGGAGGTCTCTTTTGACAGTTTCCTTCACCTTTATAACGCCCTGTAGGCGCCCGAGGTTGAACAACACACCATCAGTCCTGTAACTGATGGGTATTCCATCCTGGCAATCACAGAAGGCATGAGTGAGCATGGCTGAGAATACCATGCTGACGAGTGTTGGGGCGAGGAGGCAGCTCTGCTTCACACCGTTCATCACTGGGATGGATTTTGACTCATCTCCATCGTTTAGTACTTTCGCCATCATGCCACCGTGGTATCGCCGGACAATCACAGTGGACCTTCCCAGCGGTGGACAGGATTGAAATACCCCGGTGATTATTGCAAGACTGGCGGTTGCCTTCCCTCTTGTAGATGTGAACTATGCTGGCATCTTTTAACTGTTGCGGGACCTCGTCTTCATTCCACGTGAACTGGAAGAGCTTTGTCAATTTCTGTATCATGACCGGGCTCCTGTTTGTTACACTTCAGCACAGATTGTATCTGATCCTGGTACTTTGCCACAGGAAAGCTGCTTGATGGCCTTCCTGACTTCTTCTGTGGGAGGTTTATCAAGGTCCTGGATGATCTCCACTTGAGGTAGACGAGCAATGGCCTCGTCGTTGTTTGAGGCAGGACGGTTAAGGACCTGATCAAAGTGTTCAACACATCTGTCCAAGATCTGCTTCTTCTTTGTCAGTAGTTGAGTCTCATCTGCACTGAGGAGGGAAGAGAGCCAGAGGGCTGTGGTCCATATATAGCCTTCATAGCGTCATAGAAACGCTTGGTGTCGTGACTGTCTGCGAATGGATTTCATCGGCCTTCTTGCTAAACCACGCATCCTGCACCTCACCGAGTTTCTTTGCATCATTCTTTGGACACTGGCAAATGCGTCTGTACCTAACTGGGAGTTAGGTTCAAGTTCAAGTTCAAGTATGTATATTGAGACAAGAAAAAATACATCTCAAAGGAATAGAGTAGCTTAGGCTATTTCTACCCTCCGGGGAGTTAGGTACAGTGACTCTGGATAGCGTCCTGTATGGTCATCATTAACATTGGTTAGAGATGCTGGGATATCACTTGCAACAGACGTGCCAATGGATGAAAAGAAACTATTCAATTTATTGGCAGTCAGAGGGACATAGCTCTTCACCGTCATTGGCTAGGAGTATTTTTTTTATTCGAGATATTCTTTCATCCTAATATTTGGGAAATAGTGCTACATGTTTTTTTTTTTTGTAATGTTCCCTTGATTTTATTAAATTTATTTTCATAGCAGTTTGTTTTGGCTCTCCTAGTTATCTTAGATAGCAATGATGAGTACCTCATAGAAACTTCTTTGGAGATGACCCCTAACCTATATTTCTTCTCTTGATCATGTTTTTTGTTGATAGATTTAAGTAAACATTTAGTAAGCCAGGGACAGTAGGTATTATAGAGTTTTGTGAAGAAATGTTTGCACAGCTAGATGATGCTCGTTAGTTTGAACTTTAGTGGGATAGTGTTATTGTTAACTCAGCTGCTTGTCTATTGGTCACCAAGCCATTTCTTGCCTTGATTGTTGCACTGTGCGTGAGAACTGCCTTGTAAGAGGTGCTGTAACTAGGTGCCAGTGTCCAGACGGTCCACCTGATGCTTATGTTGAGTGGCACATGGTTGAGGTGAAGGTGTAGGTAACATTGTTGTGTGTGGTGTTGGGTGTGGTGTTGTGTGTGTGTTGTGTGGTGTTGTGTGTGTGTGTGTGTGTTGTGTGTGGTGTTGTGTGTGGTGTTGTGTGTGGTGTTGTGTGTGTGTTGGGTGTG
>NC_059587.1:8618781-8628781 GCF_020424385.1 Procambarus clarkii | reverse complement strand
AACCGTGGACATCTTCAAGAGAAAACTGGATAGTTTCCTCCAAGGAGTGCCGGACCAACCGGGCTGTGGTGGATATGTGGGCCTGCGGGCCGCTCCAAGCAACAGCCTGGTGGACCAAACTCTCACAAGCCTGGCCTCGGGCCGGGCTTGGGGGGTAGAACAACTCCCAGAACCCCATCAACCAGGTATAATGACCACAGTGTAGGAGGAGGACCCCGGGGTCACCACTCCATCATCCACCATACCACAACGGCTCTAGTCTACATTTTCCTCAATAATAATCTTTACAATGTAAAGTGGTCAACTTATCCAGTAAACTTCAGTAGTTTTGTATTAGTTTAATGTGCACAATTTATCAGCACTGACTTTGTGTTTATGTAAACTATTATCTGGTGTTTGTACTTGGGGGAGATGCCCCCCATACACACCACGACACTACGACCTTGTTACAACTTGCAGGTGTAGCGACTGTCTGGCAGTTGTAGCGACTGTGTGGCAGTTGTAGCGACTGTGTGGCAGTTGTAGCGACTGTGTGGCAGTTGTAGCGACTGTGTGGCAGTTGTAGCGACTGTGTGGCAGTTGTAGGGACTGTGTGGCAGTTGTAGGGACTGTGTGGCAGTTGTAGGGACTGTGTGGCAGTTGTAGCGACTGTGTGGCAGTTGTAGCGACTGTGTGGCAGTTGTAGCGACTGTGTGGCAGTTGTAGCGACTGTGTGGCAGTTGTAGCGACTGTGTGGCAGTTGTAGCGACTGTGTGGCAGTTGTAGCGACTGTGTGGCAGTTGTAGCGACTGTGTGGCAGTTGTAGCGACTGTGTGGCAGTTGTAGCGACTGTGTGGCAGTTGTAGCGACTGTGTGGCAGTTGTAGCGACTGTGTGGCAGTTGTAGCGACTGTGTGGCAGTTGTAGCGACTGTGTGGCAGTTGTAGTGACTGTCTGACAGTTGTAGTGACTGTGTGGCAGTTGTAGCGACTGTGTGGCAGTTGTAGTGACTGACAGTTGTAGCGACTGTGTGGCAGTTGTAGCGACTGTGTGGCAGTTGTAGCGACTGTGTGGCAGTTGTAGCGACTGTGTGGCAGTTGTAGTGACTGTCTGACAGTTGTAGTGACTGTGTGGCAGTTGTAGCGACTGTGTGGCAGTTGTAGTGACTGTCTGACAGTTGTAGCGACTGTGTGGCAGTTGTAGCGACTGTGTGGCAGTTGTAGGGACTGTGTGGCAGTTGTAGGGACTGTGTGGCAGTTGTAGGGACTGTGTGGCAGTTGTAGCGACTGTGTGGCAGTTGTAGCGACTGTGTGGCAGTTGTAGCGACTGTGTGGCAGTTGTAGCGACTGTGTGGCAGTTGTAGCGACTGTGTGGCAGTTGTAGCGACTGTGTGGCAGTTGTAGCGACTGTGTGGCAGTTGTAGCGACTGTGTGGCAGTTGTAGCGACTGTGTGGCAGTTGTAGCGACTGTGTGGCAGTTGTAGCGACTGTGTGGCAGTTGTAGCGACTGTGTGGCAGTTGTAGCGACTGTGTGGCAGTTGTAGCGACTGTGTGGCAGTTGTAGCGACTGTGTGGCAGTTGTAGCGACTGTGTGGCAGTTGTAGCGACTGTGTGGCAGTTGTAGCGACTGTGTGGCAGTTGTAGCGACTGTGTGGCAGTTGTAGCGACTGTGTGGCAGTTGTAGCGACTGTGTGGCAGTTGTAGGGACTGTGTGGCAGTTGTAGGGACTGTGTGGCAGTTGTAGGGACTGTGTGGCAGTTGTAGGGACTGTGTGGCAGTTGTAGGGACTGTGTGGCAGTTGTAGGGACTGTGTGGCAGTTGTAGGGACTGTGTGGCAGTTGTAGGGACTGTGTGGCAGTTGTAGCGACTGTGTGGCAGTTGTAGCGACTGTGTGGCAGTTGTAGCGACTGTGTGGCAGTTGTAGCGACTGTGTGACAGTTGTAGCGACTGTGTGGCAGTTGTAGCGACTGTGTGGCAGTTGTAGCGACTGTCACAGTTGTAGAGGGGGACCCACCCTCACTAGTGACTGTCACAGTTGTAGAGGGGGACCCACCCTCACTAGTGACTGTCACAGTTGTAGAGGGGGACCCACCCTCACTAGTGACCGTCACAGTTGTAGAGGAGGACCCACCCTCACTAGTGACCGTCACAGTTGTAGAGGGGGACCCACCCTCACTAGTGACTGTCACAGTTGTAGAGGGGGACCCACCCTCACTAGTGACCGTCACAGTTGTAGAGGGGGACCCACCCTCACTAGTGACTGTCACAGTTGTAGAGGAGGACCCACCCTCACTAGTGACCGTCACAGTTGTAGAGGGGGACCCACCCTCACTAGTGACTGTCACAGTTGTAGAGGGGGACCCACCCTCACTAGTGACTGTCACAGTTGTAGAGGGGGACCCACCCTCACTAGTGACTGTCACAGTTGTAGAGGGGGACCCACCCTCACTAGTGACTGTCACAGTTGTAGAGGGGGACCCACCCTCACTAGTGACTGTCACAGTTGTAGAGGGGGACCCACCCTCACTAGTGACCGTCACAGTTGTAGAGGGGGACCCACCCTCACTAGTGACCGTCACAGTTGTAGAGGAGGACCCACCCTCACTAGTGACCGTCACAGTTGTAGAGGGGGACCCACCCTCACTAGTGACTGTCACAGTTGTAGAGGGGGACCCACCCTCACTAGTGACTGTCACAGTTGTAGAGGGGGACCCACCCTCACTAGTGACTGTCACAGTTGTAGAGGGGGACCCACCCTCACTAGTGACTGTCACAGTTGTAGAGGGGGACCCACCCTCACTAGTGACTGTCACAGTTGAGAGGGGGACCCACCCTCACTAGTGACTGTCACAGTTGTAGAGGGGGACCCACCCTCACTAGTGACCGTCACAGTTGTAGAGGGGGACCCACCCTCACTAGTGACCGTCACAGTTGTAGAGGGGGACCCACCCTCACTAGTGACTGTCACAGTTGTAGAGGGGGACCCACCCTCACTAGTGACCGTCACAGTTGTAGAGGGGGACCCACCCTCACTAGTGACTGTCACAGTTGTAGAGGGGGACCCACCCTCACTAGTGACCGTCACAGTTGTAGAGGGGGACCCACCCTCACTAGTGACCGTCACAGTTGTAGAGGGGGACCCACCCTCACTAGTGACTGTCACAGTTGTAGAGGGGGACCCACCCTCACTAGTGACTGTCACAGTTGTAGAGGGGGACCCACCCTCACTAGTGACCGTCACAGTTGTAGAGGGGGACCCACCCTCACTAGTGACCGTCACAGTTGTAGAGGGGGACCCACCCTCACTAGTGACTGTCACAGTTGTAGAGGGGGACCCACCCTCACTAGTGACTGTCACAGTTGTAGAGGGGGACCCACCCTCACTAGTGACTGTCACAGTTGTAGAGGGGGACCCACCCTCACTAGTGACTGTCACAGTTGTAGAGGGGGACCCACCCTCACTAGTGACTGTCACAGTTGTAGAGGGGGACCCACCCTCACTAGTGACTGTCACAGTTGTAGAGGGGGACCCACCCTCACTAGTGACTGTCACAGTTGTAGAGGGGGACCCACCCTCACTAGTGACTGTCACAGTTGTAGAGGGGGACCCACCCTCACTAGTGACTGTCACAGTTGTAGAGGGGGACCCACCCTCACTAGTGACTGTCACAGTTGTAGAGGGGGACCCACCCTCACTAGTGACTGTCACAGTTGTAGAGGGGGACCCACCCTCACTTGACGCACTAAATATGCCGGAATTAATGGACAAAACACCAGTAATGTGAGGAAAAATTGGCGAGTTGTGACTTTGGCCGTGACGCTGTGACTGGCCAGGCTCTCTCCCCCCTCTCCCTCCCTCACACTCCCCCTGCTCTCTCTCTCACCCTCCCTCACACTCCCCCTGCTCTCTCTCTCACCCTCCCTCACACTCCCCCTGCTCTCTCTCTCACCCTCCCCCTGCTCTCTCCCTCTCTCTCTCTCCCTCACACTCCCCCTCCTCTCTCTCTCTCCCTCACACTCCCCCTCCTCGCTCTCTCTCCCTCACCTTTTGCAAGAACTCTTTGGACCCGAAAGAGTACTTCAATGCTGAATGTACAGCTTTTCATATAAGAGGTACCAGGCGAATAAAACCGACAGACCGCCACTATGAAAACAGCCACTACTCCATCGACCAGGATGATTTTTTAGCAAGAGGAGGAGGAGGAGAAGAATGGCTAAAAATGACCAGACTCTACCATCATCTCGGTCAAATGCTAAGAGAGGACGCAAACACAGTGGCCTCCTTACCAGAGCCTCAGATATTAACACCAAGTAAGGCATCCAGCACTTCCACTAACACGATAACATCATTTATATTTGCCAACATCCAGGGTATAAAAACACGCAAATCCAACAAAGTTCACTTTATAGATGGTCTCCTTCATGAGGCAAATGCAGTGTTTGCAGCCCTAACAGAAACTCACACAAAGGACTACCATGGTGGTGAAATATGGATCTCAGAGTACAATCTTTTCAGATGTGACAGGAGACACCGGCTACAGGGTGGGGTCAGCCTCTACATCAAACACACACTCATCTGTACTGAGCTGCTAAACACCTCAAATTATATGGTGGAAGTGCTGATAATCAAAATAGAGATCCTAAATGTAGTTATTGTCCTTGTATATAAGTCACCGGAGGCAAACCCTCAGCAGTTTAAAGACCAACTAATGAAAATAGAACACTGCTTGGAAAACCTCACAAATCCAGCCCCGAACATTATCCTGCTTGGGGACTTTAACCTACGGCACCTGAAATGGAAGCACCTGGCTAATATAGTAATATGAGAAAGAATACCAGGAAGTAGCCTAAATGAACAGGCACATGCAAATGACCTGCTACGGATGTGCGAAAGGTTTGCCTTAAACCAGCAAATAGTAGAACCAACTAGGAAGGAGAACACGCTGGACCTCATTTTCACTAATAATGATGAATTGATCAGGAACATAATGATTACAAATACCTGTCACTCAGATCACAATTGAAGTTCTGACAACCATGGGGAATGGACCTTCAAAACCAGTCCCGATTCCCGGTGGAGGAGATTTCAGCAAATTCAACTTCAATAATAAACAGATAAACTGGGAGCAAATAAACCAGGACTTCACACAAATAAACTGGGAAGAACAGCTAGAAAATGCAAACCTGAACCAGTGCCTGGAAAAAAATAAGCTCAGTAGCACTAGAAATATGTTCAAACCGCATACCCCTAAGAAAAAAGAGGAAGAGATGCAGATTGGAACGGGAACGTCGTTCCCTATATAGGCGAAGAAAACGAATCGCGGAACAACTTGAGAGTCCAGGAGAGGCAAAGAGAGCAAAAGGCCATCAGTGAAATTGAGAGAAATCCGAAATATTTTTTCTCCTATGCAAAATCAAGATAAAAAACCACTTATATTATCGGGCCCCTGCGAAAGGGAGATGGAGCTTTCACCTATGACAACAAAGAAATGAGCGAGCTACTGAGGAAGCAGTACGACTCTGTTTTCAGCGAGCCACTAAACTCACTAAAGATTGATATCCCAAATGAATTTTTCATGTGTACGATACTAACATCAAATCATATATCAGACGTCACCCTATCCCCACTGGATTTTGAAGAAGCCATAAACATTATGCCTATGCACCAGGTCCTGATTCTTGGAACTCTATATTCATCAAGAACTCTAAAAAAAAACACTATCACAGGCCCTTCACATTCTTTGGAGACAGCCTAGATACTGGCATTATCCCTGACATACTAAAAACAGCAGAGATAGCGCCACTCCATAAAGGAGGAAATAAGGCAGAGGCAAAAAGTTAGACTGATAGCACTAACATCGCACATCATAAAATTTTTTGAGAGAGTGCTAAGAAGTAAGATCACAAAATACATGGAATCACAGCATCTCCATAACCCCGGACAACATGGTTTCAGAACAGGGCGCTCTTGCCTGTCGCAGTTGCTGGACCACTATGATATGGCATTAGATGCTATGGAAGACACACAAAACGCCGACGTAATTTACAGATTTCGCAAAAGCCTTCGACAAATGTGATCATAGTGTTATTGCACATAAAAGTGCAAAAGGAATAGTGCGTTCGAAAGGAATTACCGGAAAAATAGGCAGATGGATCTACAATTTCCTGACTAATAGAACCCAATGTGTAATAGTCAACAAAATAAAATCCAGTCCATCAACCGTGAAGAGCTCAGTCCCCCAGGGTACTGTGCTTGCTCCAGTACTTTTTCTCATCCTCATATCGGACATAGACAAGAACACAACCTATAGTACTGTATCATCCTTTGCAGATGACACTAGGATCTTCATGAGAGTAGGCAACATAGAGGACACGGCAGACCTCCAGTCAGATGTAGATCAGGTCTTTCTATGGGCTACAGAAAATAATATGGTGTTTAACGAAGATAAGTTCCAGCTCGTGCGCTACAGAAAAAATGAAAATATAAAAACGGAAACCACGTACAAAACTCAGGCAAATCATAACATAGAACGAAAAGGCAATGTAAAGGATTTTGGTGTACTCATGTCGGAAGACCTTACCTTTAAAGAACACAATAAAGTAGCCGTCACAACTGCAAGAAAAATGACAGGTTGGATAACAAGAACTTTTCACACTAGAGATGCTATACCGATGATGATACTTTTCAAGACGCTTGTGCTCTCTAGAGTGGAGTACTGCTGCACAATGACAACCCCTTTCAAAGCTGGAGAAATTGCTGACCTGGAGAGCGTGCAGAGATTCTTTACTGCTAGAATCCACTCAGTAAAACATCTAAATTACTGGGACCGACCAAAGAGCCTGAATCTGTATTCCCTTGAGCGCAGGCGGGAGAGATACATAATAATTTACACGTGGAAAATAGTAGAGAGGGGCTGGTCCCAAACCTGCACACAGAAATAACATCACACGAGACCAGAAGACATGGCAGGATCTGCAGAATACCCCCGTTGAAGAGCAGAGGTGCAGCAGGTACTCTGAGAGAGAACTATCAACATCAGAGGCCCGAGAATGTTCAACACGCTTCCACTACACATAAGGGGCATAACTGGCCGACCCCTCACAGTGTTCAAGAGAGAACTGGATAAGCACCTCCAAAGGATATCTGATCAACCAGGCTGTGATTCATATGTCAGGCGAGCAGCCGCGTCCAACAGCCTGGTTGATCAGTCCAGCAACCAGGAGGCCTGGTCGACGACCGGGCCGCGGGGACGCTAAGCCCCGGAAGCACCTCAAGGTAACCCTCCACCTGCTCTCCGTCTCCCTCACCCTCCGTCTCCCTCACCCTCCGTCTCCCTCACCCTCCACCACGTTGGGCCACACTCCGCCCTCTCTGCTCCCCCCCCCCCCCCTTCGCTTCAGTCTTACCCTCCTGTCTTGGCCAGAGATTCAAAGTTTTCACAAATACTAAATTTTAATATTTGCTAGGTAAGTAATGGAATAAATTGGTAGACATTGAAGGTGGTATTATTGATGGTGCCATAGTTGGTGCCATAGTTGGTGCCATAGTTGGTGCCATAGTTGACGCCATAGTTGACGCCATAGTTGGTGCCATAGTTGGTGCCATAGTTGACGCCATAGTTGACGCCATAGTTGGTGCCATAGTTGGTGCCATAGTTGACACCATAGTTGGTGCCATAGTTGGTGCCATAGTTGGTGCCATAGTTGGTGCCATAGTTGACGCCATAGTTGGTGCCATAGTTGACGCCATAGTTGGTGCCATAGTTGGTGCCATAGTTGACGCCATAGTTGGTGCCATAGTTGACGCCATAGTTGGTGCCATAGTTGGTGCCATAGTTGACGCCATAGTTGACGCCATAGTTGACGCCATAGTTGGTGCCATAGTTGGTGCCATAGTTGACGCCATAGTTGACGCCATAGTTGACGCCATAGTTGACACCATAGTTGGTGCCATAGTTGACGCCATAGTTGACGCCATAGTTGGTGCCATAGTTGGTGCCATAGTTGGTGCCATAGTTGGTGCCATAGTTGGTGCCATAGTTGACGCCAAAGTTGACGCCATAGTTGGTGCCATAGTTGGTGCCATAGTTGGTGCCATAGTTGACGCCATAGTTGGTGCCATAGTTGGTGCCATAGTTGACGCCAAAGTTGGTGCCATAGTTGACGCCAAAGTTGGTGCCATAGTTGACGCCAAAGTTGGTGCCATAGTTGACGCCAAAGTTGGTGCCATAGTTGACGCCAAAGTTGGTGCGATAGTTGACGCCAAAGTTGGTGCCATAGTTGACGCCATAGTTGGTGCGATAGTTGACGCCAAAGTTGGTGCCATAGTTGACGCCATAGTTGGTGCCATAGTTGGTGCCATAGTTGACGCCATAGTTGGTGCCATAGTTGGTGCCATAGTTGACGCCATAGTTGGTGCCATAGTTGGTGCCATAGTTGGTGCCATAGTTGACGCCAAAGTTGGTGCCATAGTGCCTAGGGAAGTATGTAGCGTGGCAAGATAGAGCAACAGTGGGAGTGTTGAGTACATGATCAAGGGCAACAATTGTGTGTTGGCAACAAGGGCGGCAGTAATGGTGGTGATAGCCTGGGAGGGAGGCAGCTCCGGCTCCCACAGTAATAGTCTCATCACTCACAGTAATAACCACACGAGTATCAACCACGTCGCTACTCTTCAATAACATCGGTAGATGTGTTTATGGCGGGGGTGGTGAGGGGGGGGGGGAGTGTCGGTGCCAGCGGGGTATTAGGGCGGGGGGGGGGGATAATTGGATAGAGGGGTAGTGGGGCGTGTTACCGATCAACACCCCCCACGACCCACCAGAGGCCATGGATGTGTTGTTCCTTTGTTCGCTGCTGCAACACTGATCATAATATGACGGGAGACTGCACCAAACTGTGGGACGACCTGGATGAAGCAAGAGTCACAAGCCAGCCAGTAATGCAGGTGGGTGCCCAGACCAGGAGGCCGGACACAACGCACCAAATGCCAACGAAACCCCTCTTGCAAATTGGACATATAAAAATACTTAGTGGGGGAGGAAGAGGGAAGGTGAAGCCAGAAGCCTACCACTGTGCATCACACATCACCTGTCTACGGAAGATTGGCTAAGCAGTAAGATCATTAGCACTCTGAACAACAGGTGGTGTAAGGTGTACAGTTTAATGTGTCAGTAATTCAGGAGAATGTGGCACCAGCTTGGAGACCTTCCTCGGGTAAACATAGTGAAGCAGGATAACGTTCATGGTTATGTTGCCATATTACTCAGAGCTGGCAGGTGTGAGGAACAGTTGCCATACTAGTCAGGGCTGGGAGGTGTGAGGAAGAGTTGCCATACTAGTCAGGGCTGGCAGGTGAGGAAGAGTTGCCATACTAGTCAGGGCTGGGAGGTGTGAGAAACGGTTGCCATACTAGTCAGGGCTGGGAGGTGTGAGGAAGTTGCCATACTACTCAGGGCTGGGAGGTGTGAGGAACGGTTGCCATACTAGTCAGGGATGGGAGGTGTGAGGAACGGTTGCCATACTAGTCAGGGCTGGGAGGTGTGAGGAACAGTTGCCATACTAGTCAGAGGTGGGAGGTGTGAGGAACAGTTGCCATACTAGTCAGGGCTGGGAGGTGTGAGGAACAGTTGCCATACTAGTCAGAGGTGGGAGGTGTGAGGAACAGTTGCCATACTACTCAGGGCTGGGAGGTGTGAGGAACGGTTGCCATACTAGTCAGGGCTGGGAGGTGTGAGGAACGGTTGCCATACTAGTCAGGGCTGGAAGGTGTGAGGAACAGTTGTCATACTAGTCAGAGGTGGGAGGTGTGAGGAACAGTTGCCATACTAGTCAGAGGTGGGAGGTGTGAGGAACGGTTGTCATACTAGTCAGGGCTGGGAGGTGTGAGGAACGGTTGCCATACTAGTCAGGGCTGGGAGGTGAGGAACGGTTGCCATACTAGTCAGGGCTGGGAGGTGTGAGGAACAGTTGCCATACTAGTCAGAGGTGGGTGTGAGGAACGGTTGCCATACTAGTCAGGGC
>NC_059587.1:8451281-8613781 GCF_020424385.1 Procambarus clarkii | reverse complement strand
CCTCCTCGTTGCTGGACTGATCAACCAGGCTGTTGGACGCGGCTGCTCACAGCCTGACGTATGAATCACAGCCTGGTTGATCAGGTATCCTTTGGAGGTGCTTATCCAGTTCTCTCTTGAACACTGTGAGGGGTCGGCCAGTTATGCCCCTTATGTGTAGTGGAAGCGTGTTGAACAGTCTCGGGCCTCTGATGTTGATAGTTCTCTCTCAGAGTACCTGTTGCACCTCTGCTCTTCAACGGGGGTATTCTGCACCTCCTGCCATGTCTTCTGGTCTCATGTTATTTCTGTGTGCAGGTTTGGGACCAGCCCCTCTACTATTTTCCACGTGTAAATTATTATGTATCTCTCCCGCCTGTGCTCAAGAGAATACAGTTTTAGGCTCTTTAGTCGGTCCCAATAGTTTAAATGTTTTACTGAGTGGATTCTAGCAGTAAAGAATCTCTGCACGCTCTCCAGGTCAGCAATTTCTCCAGCTTTGAAAGGGGCTGTCATTGTGCAGCAGTACTCCACTCTAGAGAGCACAAGCGTTTTGAAGAGTATCATCATCGGTACAGCATCTCTAGTGTGAAAAGTTCTTGTTATCCAACCTGTCATTTTTCTTGCAGTTGTGACGGCTACTTTATTGTGTTCTTTAAAGGTAAGGTCTTCCGACATGAGTACACCCAGATCCTTTACATTGCCTTTTCGTTCTATGTTATGATTTGCCTGAGTTTTGTACGTGGTTTCCGTTTTTATATTTTCCTTTTTTCCGTAGCGTATGAGCTGGAACTTATCTTCGTTAAACACCATATTATTTTCTGTAGCACATAGAAAGACCTGATCTACATCTGACTGGAGGTTCGCCGTGTCCTCTATGTTGCCTACTCTCATGAAGATCCTAGTGTCATCTGCAAAGGATGATACAGTACTATAGGTTGTGTTCTTGTCTATGTCCGATATGAGGATGATAAAAAGTACTGGAGCAATCACAGTACCCTGGGGGGACTGAGCTCTTCACGGTTGATGGGCTGGATTTTATTTTGTTGACTATTACACATTGGGTTCTATTAGTCAGGCAATTGTAGATCTATCTGCCTATTTTTCCGGTAATTCCTTTTGAACGCATTTTATGTGCAATAACACCATGGTCACATTTGTCGAAGGCTTTTGCGAAATCTGTGTAAATTACGTCGGCGTTTTGTTTGTCTTCCATAGCATCTAATGCCATATCATAGTGGTACAGCAACTGTGACAGGCAAGAGCGCCCTGTTCTGAACCCGTGTTGTCCAGGGTTATGGAGATGTTGTGATTCCATGTATTTTGTGATCTTACTTCTTATCATAAAAAGCTTTGAGAATGAGCTATGTGATGTTAGTGCTATCGGCCTGTTTTTTTTTTTTGCCTTTGCGTTATTTCCTCCTTTATGGAGTGGTGTTATCTCTGCTGTTACAGGGGCGTGGTGTTATCTGTGCTGTTACAGGGGCGTGGTGTTATCTCTGGTGTTACAGGGGCGAGGGGACTTGCTGTGTGTGGGGAAATCCTTGCAGGCACTTGATTCTTTTTATTCTATTTATTATTACTTGAATATTATTATTATTTGATTATTTTTTAGTTAAACTTCATTATTGAACTATTGTTCTTAGTGGAGTGTATTGTGACGCAGCGTGCCAGAACTTGTCACACACAATGGGAGGGACACATGCAACTTGCACCACCTTGTAGTGAACATGGTACAATTAAGCAGCATTTGTTTATCTTATTGTTGCAAATTATAAATTATAAATCGTACCACATATGGTGGTCTAATCTACAGAAATTATTCTTATTATAAACACTATCTACAGTGTCAAAGAACATGTTTAGGCCTTATAGCTCATACTGTAGGTGTGGCCTAAATACGCTGTAATGTTGCTCAACATCAGATTACGGTGTGGGCCTGTGCCTTCGAGTGCCACGTAATGGCGGATGATAAAGAGGTGTTGGTGTACAGGTGAGTAACAAGAAACATCCCGGTTTATGGGCCAGCTCAGCTTCCAACTCCAGAATCAAATATTACCTGCCAAATGAATGGAATTAATAATAGTTCCCTTAACATATAAAGTACAAGTATGACATGGATAAGGGGTATGTATAATTCTGAGTAAACGTACGTGTTTGAGATTGTAATCCCACAGTATAACCGCCTAACCTATTCAAGACATAAATGGCCAAAATCTGCAATAAATACTCAGTAAGATGGATACTCGGGTGTTCTTGTTTTGTAGAGAGGCTGTTGTGGCTGTTACTGTGATTGTTGACACGTGACCTGGGTGTGTGTGTGACGAGTTTGTTGGCTCATAAGGTGCCTCCACACTCTCCTCTGTTTGTTGACGTTCTATGTAGTGACGCTGCTTCCCTCTGTTCCAGTAATATCCTGGTCGTACTTCTGATTTTATTTAACAGAAACAAGGGAGTCGAGCTAAATTTCCTGTGTTGGTAATTGTATTCAGTCCTAGTGAACACTTATATTAAGTTTAAACACTAGGCTGTTGTTCAAAAGAAACTAGAATTAATAAATATATACGTGACGCTGATAACGTCACGAAATACTCGTTCGTTGATATCTTTAATGGGTAACTGTATTATTGTGTGGGATTTCCAACATGCTGGCTGTAGTGTAGGGCGGATCACTGACGCACTCTCCTCCATACATTACTTTGTATATACATACAAGAATGTTGTGAAAGTATATCCGTTGGTGATTAAGTGGTAGAGTGATGCAACGTCACTAACACACCATTGATGTGGGCTAGGGTGTTCAACACTCTCCACTACACTAACACACCATTGATGTGGGCTAGGGTGTTCAACACTCTCCACTACACATAACGTCACTAACACACCATTGATGTGGGCTAGGGTGTTCAACACTCTCCACTACACATAACGTCACTAACACACCATTGATGTGGGCTAGGGTGTTCAACACTCTCCACTACACATAACGTCACTAACACACCATTGATGTGGGCTAGGGTGTTCAACACTCTCCACTACACATAACGTCACTAACACACCATTGATGTGGGCTAGGGTGTTCAACACTCTCCACTACACATAAGGGGCATAACTGGCCGGCCCCTCACAGTGTTCTAGAGAGAAAGTGATAAACACCTCTAAAGAATACCTAATCAACCAGGCTGTGATCCATACGTCTGGCTGCAAGCAGCCGCGTCCAACAGCCTGATTGACCAGATGACCAACCAGGAGGTCCTAGTCGGAGACCGGGTCGCGGGGACATTGATACCCGGGAAGCTAGACAAAGTAGGAGCAGTAGGCTGCGTTACGGTGGGCTACGCTTCAGGAAGTTTAATCATGACTACCTCCAAAGGATACCTGATCAACCAGGCTGTGACTCATACGTCAGGCTGCGAGCAGCCGCGTCGAACATCCTGGTTGATCAGTCCAGCAACCAGGAGGCCTGGTCGACGACCGGGCCGCGGGGACGCTAAGCCCCGGAAGCACCTCAAGGTAACCTCAAGGTATGACCCGGAAGGTATTACCCAGAGCAATAACAAGGTTTTATCATCGTCGTGTGTTCTTACAACGATACTTTACAGTGTATTGATGGACTTAAAAGCTAACAAACATAATTTGAGCAAACAAGTTACAGCTGCTCAAAAAACAAATTATAAATTTAATTTAGTTTTCTTCTCTCTAACTTTCTCTATTAGAAGCTTTATGGCACCGACTTTTGTAGTCACAAGTGTGAGGCAGGACGGGCGGCGGTGTGTGGCGGGACGGGTGGCGGGACGGGCGGCGGTGTGTGGCAGGACGGGCGGCGGTGTGTGGCGGGAGTGGCGGGACGGGCGGCGGTGTGTGGCGGGTGGCAGGACGGGCGGCGGTGTGGCGGGACGGGCGGCGGTGTGTGGCGGGACGGGCGGCGGTGTGTGGCGGGACGGGCGGCGGTGGTGGCAGGACGGGCGGCGGTGTGTGGGGACGGGCGGCGGTGTGTGGCGGGCGGCAGGACGGGCGGCGGTGTGTGGCGGGACGGGCGGCGGTGTGTGGCAGGACGGGCGGCGGTGTGTGGCAGGACGGGTGGCAGGACGGGCGGCGGTGTGTGGCAGGACGGGTGGCGGGACGGGCGGCGGTGTGTGGCAGGACGGGTGGCGGGACGGGCGGCGGTGTGTGGCAGGACGGGTGGCAGGACGGGCGGCGGTGTGTGGCAGGACGGGCGGTGTGTGGCAGGACGGGCGGCGGTGTGTGGCGGGACGGGCGGCGGTGTGTGGCGGGACGGGCGGCGGTGTGTGGCAGGACGGGCGGCGGTGTGTGGCAGGACGGGCGGCGGTGTGTGGCGGGACGGGCGGCGGTGTGTGGCGGGACGGGCGGCGGTGTGTGGCGGGACGGGCGGCGGTGTGTGGCGGGACGGGCGGCGGTGTGTGGCAGGACGGGCGGCGGTGTGTGGCGGGACGGGCGGCGGTGTGTGGCGGGACGGGCGGCGGTGTGTGGCGGGACGGGCGGCGGTGTGTGGCGGTGTGTGGCAGGACGGGCGGCGGTGTGTGTGTGTGTGTGGCAGGACGGGCGGCGGTGTGTGGCAGGACGGGCGGCGGTGTGTGGTGGACGGGCGGCGGTGTGTGGCAGGACGGGCGGCGGTGTGTGGCAGGACGGGCGGCGGTGTGTGGCAGGACGGGCGGCGGTGTGTGGCAGGATGGGCGGCGGTGTGTGGCAGGACGGGCGGCGGTGTGTGGCAGGACGGGCGGCGGTGTGTGGCAGGACGGGAGTGATAGATAGATAGATATGAGTGTTGGTGAGTGTGTTAAGTGAGATTGTATAGTCACTTCCATTTGTGTTGTTGACGCGTGGCATCTCCCGCATAATAATCAGGTGATCAATAGGCACGTGCTTGTCTGCATGTATGTGGGGGCCACGTGACTGGCCAGTGTGTGCAGGTCGCCTGCGGCCCTTACATGCTTGTCACTACCAGCGTCAGGATAACACCACATGTCCCGCCAGAGGTGAAGGTAATGCATGCTGAGAGTACCACATGGTTGGGTAGCTAGGTGTGGACGTATGGAGATAGAGCCTGGATACAGGGGAGATACAAGCTACACTTAAATCTGCAGATATAGCTCCTTTCCACAAGGGGTGGAGTAAAGCCTTGGCAAAAAATTATAGGCGAGTTGCTTTAACATCACACATAATAAATGTTTTTGAAAGAGTGATTAGGAATCAAATTTCTAGTTTTATGGAAAATAATGAGTTGCACAACCCAGGACAACATGGATTTAGAGCGGGAAGATCCTGTCTGTCACAGTTACTCAACCACTATGACAAAATCACAGAAGCTCTAGAAGAAAAGCAAAATGCAGATGTTGTATACACAGACTTTGTAAAGACGTTCGACAAATGTGACCATGGGGTGATAGCTCACAAAATGAGGTCAATGGAAATAATTGGTAAAGTAGGACGCTGGATACTCAATTTCCTGTCGAACAGAACACAAAGAGTAACAGTCAATCAAATATAATCGAGCCCAGGCGCAGTTAAAAGCTCTGTACCTCAAGGTACAGTCCTTGCACCACTGCTGTGCTTTATTCTCATATCAGATATAGATAAAAATGCAAGTCACAGCTTCGTGTCATCCTTTGTAGATGACAAAAATCAGCATGAAAATTACCTCTGCTGAACACATTGAAAAACTACAAGAAGATATCAACAAAGTTTTCGATTGGGATCAGAAAATATCATGATGTTTAACAGCGATAAATTCCACGTACTCGGGTACGGCAAAAATAAGGACCTGAAACATAAAACAGGGTACAAAACACAATCGAATCTGCCCATAATAGGTAAACAGCATGTCAAGGATTTAGGAATAATGATGTCTGACGATCTAACGTTTAGGGAGGATACCCAAGCAAATATTGCGTCAACCAGAAAAATTATAGGATGGATTACGAGAACTTTCAAATCCAGGGATCCCATCACAATGGTTGTACTCTGCAAGTCACTGGTGTTGTCCCGTCTCGAGTACTGCTCAGTACTCACTTCCCCCTTCAGAGCAGGAGAGATTGCTGAAATAGAGGGAGTACAGAGAACATATACGGCACGCATAGACGCGATAAAGCACCTAAATTATTGGGATCGTCTCAAAGCTCTCCAAATGTACTCTCTAGAAAGGAGACGAGAGAGATACCAAATAATATACACCTGGAAGATACTGGAGGGCCAGGTACCAAATCTACACAGTAAAATAACAACGTACTGGAGTGAACGATATGGAAGAAAATGCAGAATAGAACCAGTGAAGAGCAGAGGTGCCATAGGCACAATCAGAGAACACTGTATAAACATCAGAGGTCCGCGGCTGTTCAACATCCTCCCAGCGAGCATAAGAAATATTGCCGGAACAACCGTGGACATCTTCAAGAGAAAACTAGATTGTTTCCTCCAAGGAGTGCCGGACCAACCGGGCTGTGGTGGATATGTGGGCCTGCGGGCCGCTCCAAGCAACAGCCTGGTGGACCAAACTCTCACAAGTCAAGCCTGGCCTCGGGCCGGGCTTGGGGAGTAGAACAACTCCCAGAACCCCATCAAGCAGATATCGAGCAGGTATATGCGTATGGTGTGGCATTAAGCACACCACGATAGACCAGTGGATCACGCTCGTGTTGCTAGTGTAATGACTGGATCACCAGTGTTCACTTAGATCAGCCTGAGATCCGCAAGAGGTAACTTCCCTATTGCTTAGTGTTGATGGTCAAACTGTTAACATAACCAACCCCTGTGTGATAACACTAATTGATTAAATTAGTGTCAAGTTACACAAGCTTTTAATTAACCTATTGCCCGGTACTACTCAAACTTAACTTGTACAGCTCCCTTGTTCACTTAATTGACGTCTTGACACGCCTCAAAGGTAAGAGTGCTCTAGAGCCTTACATGGAAAATGTAAATTTGGTGTAGAACCCGAGCGTGCTACGGCCTCCAGGGCCCCCCAGTTTGGGCCCGTCGACGCCTCACAACAAGACATCAACATTGTTGTGGAAGAGATGCTGCCCTCTGGTGACCATCTCCGTCACTGGCGGCTCTCTATCTTGTTAGATTTTTTTGGGTAATTCAACGTTGCCTAAGGTGTCTGGGTCTTATTTCGGTACTAAATATCCATCCGTGTCTCCATGCTTATGTTCCACTCGTGTTAATTTGTCTTTATCTACCTTGTCAATTCCTCTGAGAATTTTGTAGGTGGTAATCATGTCTCCTCGAACTATTCTGTCTGCCAGTGACATGAGGTTTAATTTCAGTAGCCTTTCCTTGTAGCTCCTACCTCTTGGCTCTAGGACTAGACTGGTGGTATACTTCTGACCTTCATCTGACCATGTATTGTGCTTGACTCGTGGAATTCAATATTCATTAAGAAATGTAAAGTACCAGTAGCGCGAGCGCTCAGCATAATATGGAGAAGGAGCCTGGATACAGGGGAGATACCAGCAGCACTTAAATCAGTAGATATAGCTCCGCTGCACAAGGGGGTAGTAAGGCCTTGGCAAAAAATTATAGGCCAGTTGCACTAACATCACACATTTTTTTCACAAAAGTTTTTAAAAGAGTGATTAGGAATCAACTTTCTAGTTTTATGGAAAATAATGAACTACACAATCCAGGACAACATGGATTTCGAGCGGGCAGATCCTGTCTGTCACAGTTACTCAACCACTATGACAAAATCACAGAGGCCCTAGTAGAAAAGCAAAATGCAGATGTTGTATACACAGACTTTGCAAAGGCGTTCGACAAATGTGACCATGGAGTGATAGCACACAAAATGAGGTCAATGGGAATAACTGGAAAAGTAGGACGCTGGATACTCAATTTCCTGTCGAACAGAACACAAAGAGTAACAGTCAATCAAGTAAAATAAAGTCCAAGCGCAGTTAAAAGCTCTGTACCTCAAGGTACAGTCCTTGCACCGCTGCTGTTCCTTATTCTCATATCTGATATAGGCAATAATACAAGTCACAGCTTCGTGTCGTCCTTTGCAGATGACACAAAAATCAGCATGAAAATTGCCTCTGCTGAAGATATTGAAAAACTACAAGCAGATATCAACACAGTTTTAGATTGGGCAGCACAAAATAACATGATGTTTAAGAGTGATAAATTTCAGGTACTCAGGTACGGCAAAAATGAGGATCTGAAACATAATACAGGGTACAAAACACAATCGAATCTGCCCATAGTAGGAAAACAACATGTCAAGGATTTGGGAATAATGATGTCCGACGATCTAACGCTTAGGGAGCATAACCAAGCAAATATCACGTCAGCCAGAAAAATGATCGGATGGATTACGAGAACTTTCAAATTCAGGGGTCCCATCACAATGGTTGTACTCTTCAAGTCACTTGTGTTGTCCCGTCTCGAGTACTGCTCAGTACTCACTTCCTCCTCCAGAGCAGGAGAGATTGCTGAAATAGAGGGAATACAGAGAATATATACGGCACGCATAGACGCGATAAAGCACCTAAATTATTGGGATCGTCTCAAAGCTCTCCAAATGTACTCACTTGAAAGGAGACGAGAGAGATACCAAATAATATACACATGGAAAATACTGGAGGGACAGGGCCCAAATCTACACAGTAAAATAACAACGTACTGGAGTGAACGATATGGAAGAAAATGCAGAATAGAAGTGAACCAGTGAAGAACAGAGGTGCCATAGGCACAATCAGAGAACACTGTATAAACATCAGAGGTCCGCGGTTGTTCAACACCCTCCCAGCGAGCATAAGAAATATTGCCGGAACAACCGTGGACATCTTCAAGAGGAAACTAGACGTTTCCTCCAACGAGTGCCGGACCAACCAGGCTGTGGTGGGTATGTGGGCCTGCGGGCCGCTCTGCTTGATAGAACCCTATCAAGCAGGACTGGATATGAACTCTGCGTTAAAGCTATACATGCTTGTGTGTGTGTGTGTGTGTGTGTGTGAGGGGGTGGATTATGCTTGCCTGTGTGTGAGGGGGAGATTATGCTTGCCTGTGTGTGTGTGTGTGTGTGGAGGGGGTGGGGTTATGCTAGCCTGTACTCACCTATTTGTGCTTGCGGGGGTTGAGCTTTGGCTCTTTGGTCCCGCCTCTCAACTGTCAATCAACTGGTGTACAGATTCCTGAGCCTACTGGGCTCTATCATATCTACATTTGAAGCTGTGTATGGAGTCAGCCTCCACCACATCACTGCCTAATGCATTCCATCCGTTAACTACTCTGACACTGAAAAGGTTCCTTCTAACGTCTCTGTGGCTCATGTGGGTACTCAGTTTCCACCTGTGTCCCCTTGTTCGCATCCCACCAGTGTTGAATAGTTTATCCTTGTTTACCCGGTCGATTCCTCTGAGGATTTTGTAGGTTGTGATCATATCTCCCCTTACTCTTCTGTCTTCCAGTCTCGTAAGGTGCATTTCCCGCAGCCATTCCTCGTAACTCATGCCTCTTAGTTCTGGGACTAGTCTAGTGGCATACCTTTAGACTTTTTCCAGCTTCGTCTTGTGCTTGACAAGGTACGTGCTCCATGCTGGGGCCGCATACTCCAGGATTGGTCTTTCATTGATTGGTCTTGTGTGTGTGTGGGGGGGGGGGATTATGCTTGTGTGTGTGTGTGTGTGTGTGTGTGTGTGTGTGTGTGTGTGTGTGTGTGTGTGTGTGTGTGTGTGTTTACTAGTTGTGTTTTTGCGGGGGTTGAGCTTTGCTCTTTCGGCCCGCCTCTCAACTGTCAATCAACTGTTTACTAACTACTTTTTTTTTCCACACCACACACACACCCCAGGAAGCAGCCCGTGACAGCTGACTAACTCCCAGGTACCTATTTACTGCTAGGTAACAGGGGCACTTAGGATGAAAGAAACTTTGCCCATTTGTTTCTGCCTCGTGCGGGAATCGAACCCGCGCCACAGAATTACGAGTCCTGCGCGCTATCCACCAGGCTACGAGGCCCCTACGAGGCCCCTACGAGGCCCCCTGTGTGTGTGTGTGTGTGTGTGTGTGTGTGTGTGTGTGTGTGTGTGTGTGTGTGTGTGTGTGTGTGTGTGTAGTGAGGGTGAGTGAGTGAGTGAGCGAGCAGCAGGGTGGTGGTGAGGACGGAGGCGGCGTAGTTAGTAGTAGTAATGACTAGGACGCCGCAAGGACGAATATGATATCTCTGCCTCGACCCCTCTTCAACCTCTTGCCCCGACCCCCACTCCACCCCCCACCCCCCACTACCCCCCACCCCACACTACCCCCCACCCCACACTACCCCACACCCCACACTACCCCACCCTCCACACACATACCCCTTGCATTAATGTTCAAAGAGCAAGCACTGTCCGACCATCGGGGGTCCACAGCTGTTCAACACACTACCAGCAAGCATTAGAGATATTGTCGGAACAAAGTTGCATGTCTTCAAGATGCACTTAGACAAGTTCTTGTAAGAAGTGCTGGACCAAGCAGGCTGTAGCGGATGTGTGGGCCTGTGGTCCACTCCAAGCAACAGCCTGTTGGACCAAGTTATCGCAAGTCTAGCCTGGCCTCAGGCCGGGCTTGGGGAGTAGAACTGCCGGAATCCTCCCCAGGCCCGCTACAGGTACGGTCCACCCCACGCAGCCTTCCCTGGCGTTCCCCTCACCTAGACCAGGGCGCTCTAGTTAACGGAAGGCAGTCCCTAGGGTCCAGGGTGCTGCAGTGTGGGGCGTCAGGGTCCAGGGTGCTGCAGTGTGTGTGGGGGGGGGCGTCAGGGTCCAGGGTGCTGCAGTGTGTGGCGTCAGGGTCCAGGGTGCTGCAGTGTGTGGCGTCAGGGTCCAGGGTGCTGCAGTGTGTGTGGCGTCAGGGTCCAGGGTGCTGCAGTGTGTGTGTGGGGGGGGGGGGGCGTCAGGGTCCAGGGTGCTGCAGTGTGTGTGGGGGGGGGCCGTCAGGGTCCAGGGTGCTGCAGTGTGTGTGGGGGGGGGCGTCAGGGTCCAGGGTGCTGCAGTGTGTGGGGCGTCAGGGTCCAGGGTGCTGCAGTGTGTGGGGGGGGGGCGTCAGGGTCCAGGGTGCTGCAGTGTGGGGCGTCAGGGTCCAGGGTGCTGCAGTGTGGGGCGTCAGGGTCCAGGGTGCTGCAGTGTGTGTGTGGGGGGGGGCGTCAGGGTCCAGGGTGCTGCAGTGTGGGGGGGAGGGTCAGGGTCCAGGGTGCTGCAGGGTGGGTCAGGGTCAGGGTGCTGCAGTGGTGGGGGGGGGCTCAGGGCAGGGTGCTGCAGTGTGGGGCGTCAGGGTCCAGGGTGCTGCAGTGTGTGGGGGGGGGGCGTCAGGGTCCAGGGTGCTGCAGTGTGGGGCGTCAGGGTCCAGGGTGCTGCAGTGTGTGTGGGGGGGGGCGTCAGGGTCCAGGGTGCTGCAGTGTGTGTGGGGGGGGCGTCAGGGTCCAGGGTGCTGCAGTGTGGGGGGGGGCGTCAGGGTCCAGGGTGCTACAGTGTGTGTGTGGGGGGGGGTCAGGGTCCAGGGTGCTGCAGTGTGTGTGGGGGGGGGGGGTCAGGGTCCAGGGTGCTGCAGTGTGTGTGGGGGGGGGGGCGTCAGGGTCCAGGGTGCTGCAGTGTGGGGCGTCAGGGTCCAGGGTGCTGCAGTGTGGGGCGTCAGGGTCCAGGGTGCTGCAGTGTGGGGGGCGTCAGGGTCCAGGGTGCTGCAGTGTGTGTGGGGTGGGCGTCAGGGTCCAGGGTGCTGCAGTGTGGGGCGTCAGGGTCCAGGGTGCTGCAGTGTGTGGGGGGCGTCAGGGTCCAGGGTGCTGCAGTGTGGGGGGGCGTCAGGGTCCAGGGTGCTGCAGTGTGTGTGGGGGGGGGTCAGGGTCCAGGGTGCTGCAGTGTGTGTGTGGGGGGGGGTCAGGGTCCAGGGTGCTGCAGTGTGTGTGTGGGGGGGGCGTCAGGGTCCAGGGTGCTGCAGTGTGGGGGAGGGGGGTCAGGGTCCAGGGTGCTGCAGTGTGTGTGTGGGGGGGGGGGGTCAGGGTCCAGGGTGCTGCAGTGTGTGTGTGGGGGGGGGGTCAGGGTCCAGGGTGCTGCAGTGTGGGGGGGGGGTCAGGGTCCAGGGTGCTGCAGTGTGGGGGGGGGGGCGTCAGGGTCCAGGGTGCTGCAGTGTGTGTGTGGGGGGGGTCAGGGTCCAGGGTGCTGCAGTGTGGGGGGGGCGTCAGGGTCCAGGGTGCTGCAGTGTGTGTGGGGGGGGGGGGGTCAGGGTCCAGGGTGCTGCAGTGTGGGGGGGGGGCGTCAGGGTCCAGGGTGCTGCAGTGTGTGTGTGTGGGGGGGGGGCGTGAGGGTCCAGGGTGCTCAGTGGGCTACACACAACAATACACACGCGCTGGTTCACACAGGTAATGCCTCAGCGTCATAAAGTGAGGCGGGTGTAATGTAAGGTGGCGCCTCATATGGTGGTGGTGGGGGCGGCCTTGCCCGGGAATGTGGGGTAGAGTGAACACTGCACAAGGACGCCTTCACCGCCCGCCACGCAACATACCCACCACCATTAGAGTACACCACCTCATTATGGAAACCTACACCTCGTTAAGCCCATGAAGCAGCTTGATAACAAGCAGAGGGCGGCCGCCAGGCTGGCTGGATCCTGAACCCTGACACCCTACAGCTGGTCACGTGATGCTCTACCAACCCACACCCAAGTTTTCTTGCAGCCAAGGTGATAAGATCAGCAGCCACAACATGTACCCAGAGTCAGCGAATGTCGCAGACTAAACTCTTGGTAATATGTGAGTCTTTTTGAAATATTGACACGTTTCTCCAGTATTATAAGAGTCTTCCCTGATGTTAACATTGTGATGGTGAGTGAGAGAGTTGTGGTGGCGGGTTGTATGGGTCACATGTTTACCTCTATGACATACTCACAAAGCTCTATATAAAACAATACCTTGGTCTTGCCCACTTACGGGTTATTCATGCCACCTCTTGGATGGCTTAATCTTCATCAATCAATGAATCCTAGCCCAATACTGATACAGATAGCTTCTGAGAGTCTGGTGAGTTTACCGTTCGCTGCTGTGGTAAACTAAATAGCTAGCGTACATCTGGCACCGTCTGGACACTACTATAATGTAGAGTTGTCGTCGAGGTGAGTCTCAGACCTGGAGGACGGTGTCATGGTTACCATATGCATGATACAAGACGTGTATGGTAATATATGTCTTCAGCAGGTAGATATAAACTAGCTGTGTGCAAGGGGCGGGACCAAAACAATAGCTAAGCAACACATTTGTTTATATAACATTTCAAGTTGAATCTAAAATGGTCGAGAAAGGTAATGATTAATTTCTGAAGTAGAACGCTAGAGGAAGTAGTGGAGGCAGACTTCTTGGGCGAAATCAAAGATGGACTCAACCAGTGGGTCCCAGCCACAGCTGAAAGCACACGCACGCAGACAGACAGACAGACAGACAGACAGACAGACAGACAGACAGACAGACAGACAGACAGACAGACAGACAGACAGACAGACAGACAGACAGACAGACAGACAGAGCTACAGCTACACCCTACATTATCGGGTACACCCCTGGTACTAATAATGTACAGGTGTAAAATGTAATTACTATAAAAGGAGGCCAGGGGCTAGATTCACGAAAGCACTTACGCAAGCACTTACGAACGTATACACCTTTCCTCAATCTTTGACGGCTTTGGTTACATTTATTAATCCGTTTACAAGCATGAAGTTTTCCCATTCAACTGTTGGTATTGTTATAAACAGCCTCCTGGTGCTTCGGAGCTCATTAACTGTTTAATAATTGTAAACAAAGCCGCCAAAGATTGACAAAAGATGTACAGGTTCGTAAGTGTTTGCGTAAGTGCTTTCGTGAATCTGGCCCCAGGCGCTTGGGGCTAGCCTCGCCAACTTCCCAGGATGACACCATGGATGACAGATGGTGGTGAGGGATGGTAGTGTCATAGGCCAGTCGAGGTCGGCCCCAGTGTCACCCTTCAAGAAATATCAGTTCCAATAACGACACCTGCGATTTTCATGTGTGGGATCGGGGATTTTTTCCCCCAGTAGTTTTTTGGTAGTTCCAGTGCTTCTTTATATTACACTTACTGAAATGGAGGATTGGGGCAGATAGGCGAGGGGGGGGGGGAAGACCCGGGCACAGCCGGGTGCCTATCTAGTAATACTATAAGGCAAGACCCATGGTTTAGAGCGCGTCACTAACTGAAGTAATTTTAGGGAAGTTTTACACTTTAAATAAAGTAAGGTTGTGGAGCCCTAGGAGGGGGGCACTAGTGTTAAGACCCGGGGGGGGGGGGGGGGGGGGGCACTAGTGTTAAGACCCCGGGGGGGGGCACTAGTGTTAAGACCCCGGGGGGGCACTAGTGTTAAGACCCGGGGGGGGGCACTAGTGTTAAGACCCCGGGGGGGGCACTAGTGTTAAGACCCGGGGGGGGGGGGCACTAGTGTTAAGACCCCGGGGGGGGCACTAGTGTTAAGACCCGGGGGGGGGCACTAGTGTTAAGACCCCGGGGGGGCACTAGTGTTAAGACCCCGGGGGGGGCACTAGTGTTAAGACCCCGGGGGGGGCACTAGTGTTAAGACCCCGGGGGGGGCACTAGTGTTAAGACCCGGGGGGGGCACTAGTGTTAAGACCCGGGGGGGGGCACTAGTGTTAAGACCCGGGGGGGGCACTAGTGTTAAGACCCCGGGGGGGGGCACTAGTGTTAAGACCCGGGGGGGGGCACTAGTGTTAAGACCCCGGGGGGGGGCACTAGTGTTAAGACCCGGGGGGGGGCACTAGTGTTAAGACCCCGGGGGGGGCACTAGTGTTAAGACCCCGGGGGGGGCACTAGTGTTAAGACCCCGGGGGGGGCACTAGTGTTAAGACCCCGGGGGGGGCACTAGTGTTAAGACCCGGGGGGGGGCACTAGTGTTAAGACCCGGGGGGGGGGGGGGGGGGGCACTAGTGTTAAGACCGGGGGGGGGGGGGGGGGTGGCGGCGGGCCAACTCTTCCATCATGCTTAATGTTGGTGCACATTGTGGCCACAGTCTTAACTGTCAACACTGTTAGTCCCGGTCACCGCCCTCTGGTGACCCGTCCGGCCCCCGGGGCTCCCTCTGGTGACCCGTCCGGCCCCGGGGCTCCCTCTGGTGACCCGTCCGGCCCCCGGGGCTCCCTCTGGTGACCCGTCCGGCCCCCGGGGCTCCCTCTGGTGACCCGTCCGGCCCCCGGGGCTCCCTCTGGTGACCCGTCCGGCCCCCGGGGCTCCCTCTGGTGACCCGTCCGGCCCCCGGGGCTCCCTCTGGTGACCCGTCCGGCCCCCGGGGCTCCCTCTGGTGACCCGTCCGGCCTACGGGGCTCCCTCTGGTGACCCGTCCGGCCCCCGGGGCTCCCTCTGGTGACCCGTCCGGCCCCCGGGGCTCCCTCTGGTGACCCGTCCGGCCCCCGGGGCTCCCTCTGGTGACCAGTCCGGCCCCCGGGGCGGGGCGCCCTCTGGTGACCCGTCCGGCCCCCGGGGCTCCCTCTGGTGACCCGTCCGGCCCCCGGGGCTCCCTCTGGTGACCAGTCCGGCCCCCGGGGCTCCCTCTGGTGACCCGTCCGGCCCCCGGGGCTCCCTCTGGTGACCCGTCCGGCCCCCGGGGCTCCCTCTGGTGACCCGTCCGGCCCCCGGGGCTCCCTCTGGTGACCCGTCCGGCCCCCGGGGCTCCCTCTGGTGACCCGTCCGGCCCCCGGGGCGGGGCGCCCTCTGGTGACCCGTCCGGCCCCCGGGGCTCCCTCTGGTGACCCGTCCGGCCCCCGGGGCTCCCTCTGGTGACCCGTCCGGCCCCCGGGGCTCCCTCTGGTGACCCGTCCGGCCCCCGGGGCTCCCTCTGGTGACCCGTCCGGCCCCGGGGCGGGGCGCCCTCTGGTGACCCGTCCGGCCCCCGGGGCTCCCTCTGGTGACCAGTCCGGCCCCCGGGGCTCCCTCTGGTGACCCGTCCGGCCCCCGGGGCTCCCTCTGGTGACCCGTCCGGCCCCCGGGGCTCCCTCTGGTGACCCGTCCGGCCCCCGGGGCTCCCTCTGGTGACCCGTCCGGCCCCGGGGCTCCCTCTGGTGACCCGTCCGGCCCCCGGGGCTCCCTCTGGTGACCCGTCCGGCCCCCGGGGCTCCCTCTGGTGACCCGTCCGGCCCCCGGGGCTCCCTCTGGTGACCCGTCCGGCCCCCGGGGCTCCCTCTGGTGACCCGTCCGGCCCCCGGGGCTCCCTCTGGTGACCCGTCCGGCCCCCGGGGCGGGGCGCCCTCTGGTGACCCGTCCGGCCCCCGGGGCGGGGCGCCCTCTGGTGACCCGTCCGGCCCCCGGGGCGCCCTCTGGTGACCCGTCCGGCCCCCGGGGCTCCCTCTGGTGACCAGTCCGGCCCCCGGGGCGGGGCCCCGGACGGTTGGTCGGTTGTTAACAAAACTTTACCCAGAGAATATGAAGATCCAACAATTGTCACAGACGGAAAGTTTAACACGAGTTTATTGAGAACAAAATATGACATTCACCAAGTATAAGTGCCTACTCTAACATTGGCAAATGTTAAGTAATTTAGACACGGAACAGTACCATCAGAGATCACATATTACCGTAAGACCACTGCCTCTCCATCTGGTGGGTTCACTCTCTCTCACTGGCTGTGTGATGGTCTCACAGACCAGCCCTCGGTCCTAGTATCCAGCACTCTCTCTCTCAAAAAAAAAAAAAAAGTGGGGGAGAGGGGTGCAAGAGGGACGGAACATGTTTTCCTCACCCAAATGTTTACACAGGCAACACTCCCAACAACAACAAAGGGTAGAGTCCTGGGTGTTTACACAGGCAACACTGCCAACATCAACAAAGGGTAGAGTCCTGGGTGTTTACACAGGCAACACTCCCAACACAACAAAGGGTAGAGTCCTGGGTGTTTACACAGGCAACACTGCCAACATCAACAAAGGGTAGAGTCCTGGGTGTTTACACAGGCAACACTCCCAACAACAACAAAGGGTAGAGTCCTGGGTGTTTACACAGGCAACACTGCCAACATCAACAAAGGGTAGAGTCCTGGGTGTTTACACAGGCAACACTCCCAACAACAACAAAGGGTAGAGTCCTGGGTGTTTACACAGGCAACACTGCCAACATCAACAAAGGGTAGAGTCCTGGGTGTTTACACAGGCAACACTCCCAACAACAACAAAGGGTAGAGTCCTGGGTGTTTACACAGGCAACACTCCCAACATCAACAAAGGGTAGAGTCCTGGGTGTTTACACAGGCAACACTCCCAACATCAACAAAGGGTAGAGTCCTGGGTGTTTACACAGGCAACACTCCCAACATCAACTAAGGGTAGAGTCCTGGGTGTTTACACAGGCAACACTCCCAACATCAACAAAGGGTAGAGTCCTGGGTGTTTACACAGGCAACACTCCCAACAACAACTAAGGGTAGAGTCCTGGGTGTTTACACAGGCAACACTCCCAACAACAACAAAGGGTAGAGTCCTGGGTGTTTACACAGGCAACACTCCCAACATCAACAAAGGGTAGAGTCCTGGGTGTTTACACAGGCAACACTCCCAACATCAACAAAGGGTAGAGTCCTGGGTGTTTACACAGGCAACACTCCCAACATCAACTAAGGGTAGAGTCCTGGGTGTTTACACAGGCAACACTCCCAACATCAACAAAGGGTAGAGTCCTGGGTGTTTACACAGGCAACACTCCCAACATCAACTAAGGGTAGAGTCCTGGGTGTTTACACAGGCAACACTCCCAACATCAACTAAGGGTAGAGTCCTGGGTGTTTACACAGGCAACACTCCCAACATCAACAAGGGTAGAGTCCTGGGTGTTTACACAGGCAACACTCCCAACATCAACAAAGGGTAGAGTCCTGGGTGTTTACACAGGCAACACTCCCAACATCAACTAAGGGTAGAGTCCTGGGTGTTTACACAGGCAACACTCCCAACATCAACTAAGGGTAGAGTCCTGGGTGTTTACACAGGCAACACTCCCAACATCAACTAAGGGTAGAGTCCTGGGTGTTTACACAGGCAACACTCCCAACATCAACTAAGGGTAGAGTCCTGGGTGTTTACACAGGCAACACTCCCAACATCAACTAAGGGTAGAGTCCTGGGTGTTTACACAGGCAACACTGCCAACATCAACAAAGGGTAGAGTCCTGGGTGTTTACACAGGCAACACTGCCAACATCAACAAAGGGTAGAGTCCTGGGTGTTTACACAGGCAACACTCCCAACATCAACAAAGGGTAGAGTCCTGGGTGTTTACACAGGCAACACTCCCAACATCAACAAAGGGTAGAGTCCTGGGTGTTTACACAGGCAACACCTCCAACATCAACAAAGGGTAGAGTCCTGGGTGTTTACACAGGCAACACTCCCAACATCAACAAAGGGTAGAGTCCTGGGTGTTTACACAGGCAACACTCCCAACATCAACAAAGGGTAGAGTCCTGGGTGTTTACACAGGCAACACTGCCAACATCAACAAAGGGTAGAGTCCTGGGTGTTTACACAGGCAACACTGTCAACATCAACAAAGGGTAGAGTCCTGGGTGTTTACACAGGCAACACTCCCAACATCAACAAAGGGTAGAGTCCTGGGTGTTTACACAGGCAACACTCCCAACATCAACAAAGGGTAGAGTCCTGGGTGTTTACACAGGCAACACCTCCAACATCAACAAAGGGTAGAGTCCTGGGTGTTTACACAGGCAACACTCCCAACATCAACAAAGGGTAGAGTCCTGGGTGTTTACACAGGCAACACTCCCAACATCAACAAAGGGTAGAGTCCTGGGTGTTTACACAGGCAACACTCCCAACATCAACAAAGGGTAGAGTCCTGGGTGTTTACACAGGCAACACTCCCAACATCAACAAAGGGTAGAGTCCTGGGTGTTTACACAGGCAACACTCCCAACATCAACAAAGGGTAGAGTCCTGGGTGTTTACACAGGCAACACTCCCAACATCAACAAAGGGTAGAGTCCTGGGTGTTTACACAGGCAACACTCCCAACATCAACAAAGGGTAGAGTCCTGGGTGTTTACACAGGCAACACTCCCAACATCAACAAAGGGTAGAGTCCTGGGTGTTTACACAGGCAACACTCCCAACAACAACTAAGGGTAGAGTCCTGGGTGTTTACACAGGCAACACTCCCAACATCAACAAAGGGTAGAGTCCTGGGTGTTTACACAGGCAACACTCCCAACATCAACTAAGGGTAGAGTCCTGGGTGTTTACACATAAGGATCTGGGGGTCTAATTCCATTACAATGTTTGACAAAAAGAACAAGAAATATTACCTACTTGAAACTAGCTGGCAAAGACTAGCTCAGGAATTTTTAATTAACTTTGCAAGACGCTCCAGAGGTCATCTGGATCGTCTCCTGGAGAAGGGTTCCCTGGGTGAGAGCTCTAGGGGTGGGGGGGGGGTCGTGGGTGTTACATTGGAAAACATGACTTTGTAGACCGATTGGCCAATGAGGCTTGCAGGAAAGAAAACATTTATTATGACTTTGGACTATCTAATGTAGTTATTAGAAACATACAAATTAAGAAAAATTATTCAGATTTAGAAGAACTAAGAAATGCCCAGAGACCTGAAAGCTGCAGTATTAAAAGTTATGACAAGTTTTGTAATAATAGGTATTTGTATGGTCAGTACAGTAACCGGACCAGGCAATGTGATGTAGTCATTGCTGTAATTCGCCTTGGCTATAGACACATCTGGCAGGTTAGTGAGGCTGAGCCACTACCAGAATATTCAGATTATAAACTCTGTGATAAACCTTTAATGCATTCACTAGAACACTATATTATTGTTGAATGTGGAACCGTAAAAGACTTTAGACCTCCTGGCCTCTTGTACCAACAACTGTGTAACTATTTTATTGACTCAGGTGTTCTGGAAGACATCCTAACAATTTATCTAAAATTTGCTTGTCCATTTTAAAGAATGAAGAAATTTTTTTACTTATATTACTTCTAAGCTGCATCACTTATGAACCCATTCCCCCCCCCCCCTTGTGTGGCAGTGCACAGTAGAAAGTTGTTTTTTTTACATATTCATACATTGAAACAGATTGTAACCATGATATATATATGTGCTTCAGCCTACAGTTTAGACCTTTTGTCTTATGTATGACTCTGTCCTGCGTGACAGTCAATACCACCATTATCCTCACTTTAATAAGACTTAATTGAAATTCTCAGATTAGGCAACATTGTAATTAATTTTGCCAATAAAGATGTTAATAATAATAATACTCTTCCATTAATGTCTCGCCAAGTTCCTTAAGGGTTCTTATGCCAAGTGTTGTTGTGTTTCAGGTAAATGTGAGTGACGCAGTGACTGGTGTTGAGGGAAGAGTGCCACGCTGGCCCCCCTGCGCGCCCCTCCACCCACAGTTTGTACAATAATAAGACATTTATATATTATACTAGCAGTACCCGGCCACGCGTTGTTGAGCCACAGCAACCTTCCCTCTCCCCCAGTCCTTCCCACCATTCCTCCCTCAACCATTCCCCACTCCACCGTCCTTCCCACCATTCTCCATTCCCCCATCCCTCGTCCCCACCATCCCAAACTCCCCCGTCCCCTCGTCCTTCCCCACCATTACCCCCCTCCCTTGTCCCCACCATTACCCCCTCCCTTGTCCCCACCATTATCCCCTTCCCTTGTCCCCTCGTCATCCCCACCATTACCCCCCCTCCCTTGTCCCCTCGTCATCCCCACCATTACCACCTCCCTTGTCCCCTCGTCCTTCCCCACCATTACCCCCTCCCTTGTCCCCTCGTCCTTCCCCACCATTACCCCCTCCCTTGTCCCCTCGTCCTTCCCCACCATTACCCCTCCCTTGTCCCCTCGTCCTTCCCCACCATTACCCCCTCCCTTGTCCCCTCGTCCTTCCCCACCATTACCCCCTCCCTTGTCCCCTCGTCCTTCCCCACCATTACCCCCTCCCTTGTCCCCTCGTCCTTCCCCACCATTACCCCCCCCCCACCCTTGTCCCCTCGTCCTTCCCACCATTCCCCACTCCCTCGTCTGATGCCTTCCCAAATGGTCTGATGTTTCCATCAGAAAATTGGTAACATCAAGTGATCTGATGTTCTCATCATTGAAATATAAGAAAAAAATAAAAAATGAAATGAAAATATGAAAATAAAAAATAAACTATACTCACGAAATGAACGGTATGGTAAACAACACAACTCAATTCCAACGCAATTCACACAAAACAATTAAATCAAAATTAAATAAATCAAAATCTATGAATTCTATTTATCAATGCAATCAGAAACATTGAAATGGAATTGTAACATATTTAGTATAGCATGTGTGTTGCTCTTACATGCAACAAATGGCTTTGTTTTTCAAGAAAAGCATGTTTTTACCTGTCACAGGGGTGGCATCTATATAGTAGGTATATAAAAAGATGCGCCTATTCGAATGTAACATTATGTCAAAATTTCAAAGCAATTGGTAAAGAGGTTTCGAAGATTTCCCCTCACATGAAAAACACAATTTTTCAGAAAAAAACACTTTTTTTACCGCCACAGACGTGACATCTATATAGTATGTACATAAAAACCTGCTCGGATGTGAATGGAACGTTGTGTGAAAATTTCAAAGCAATCGGTGAAGAACTTTCGGAACTTAGCGGTCATGCACAGACGACCATTTACATTTTTATTTATATAGATGATATGGATGGTGCATTTTAATGGTGATTAGAATGGTTAAGACCGGTGTTTGTGGTGAATTGTAGTCCTTGTGGGGATACCTGGTGAGTTTGTCCACACACACGTGTGTGAGTGTGTGTGTGTGTGTGTGTGTGTGTGTGTGTGTGTGTGTGTGTGTGTGTGTGTGTGTGTGTGTGTGTTTACTAGTTGTGTTTACTAGTTGTGTTTACTAGTTGTGTTTACTAGTTGTGTTTTTTTGCGGGGGTTGAGCTCTGCTCTTTCGGCCCGCCTCACAACTGTCAATCAACTGTTTACTAACTACTTTTTTTTTTTTTTTTTTTTTTTTTTTTTTTTTTTTTTTTTTCCACCCCACACACACACACACACACCAGGAAGCAGCCCGTGACAGCTGACTAACTCCCAGGTACCTATTTACTGCTAGGTAACAGGGGCACTTAGGGTGAAAGAAACTTTGCCCATTTGTTTCTGCCTCGTGCGGGAATCGAACCCGCGCCACAGAATTACGAGTCCTGCGCGCTATCCACCAGGCTACGAGGCCCCCGAGGTGTGTGTGTGTGTGTGTGTGTGTGTGTGTGTGTGTTTGTGTGTGTGTGTGTGTGTGTGTTTGTGTGTGTGTGTGTACTCGCCTAGTTGTACTCACCTAGTTGTGTTTGTGGGGGTTGAGCTCTGGCTCTTTGGTCCCGCCTCTCAACCGTCAATCAACAGGTGTACAGGTTCCTGAGCCTATTGGGCTCTATCATATCTACACTTGAAACTGTGTATGGAGTCAGCTTCCACCACATCACTTCCTAATGCATTCCATTTGTCAACCACTCTGACACTAAAAAAGTTCTTTCTAATATCTCTGTGGCTCATTTGGGCACTCAGTTTCCACCTGTGTCCACTTGTGCGTGTTCCCCTTGCGTTAAATAGACTGTCTTTATCTACCCTATCAATTCCCTTGAGAATCTTGAATGTGGTGATCATGTCCCCCCTAACCCTTCTGTCTTCCAGCGAAGTGAGATTTAATTCCCGTAGTCTCTCCTCGTAGCTCATACCTCTCAGCTCGGGTACTAGTCTGGTGGCAAACCTTTGAACCTTTTCCAGTTTGGTCTTATCCTTGACTAGATATGGACTCCATGCTGGGGCTGCATACTCCAGGATTGGCCTGACATATGTGGTATACAAAGTTCTGAATGATTCTTTACACAAGTTTCTGAATGCCGTTCGTATGTTGGCCAGCCTTGCATATGCCGCTGATGTTATCCGCTTGATATGTGCTGCAGGAGACAGGTCTGGCGTGATATCAACCCCCAAGTCTTTTTCCTTCTCTGACTCCTGAAGAATTTCCTCTCCCAGATGATACCTTGTATCTGGCCTCCTGCTCCCTACACCTATCTTCATTACATTACATTTGGTTGGGTTAAACTCTAACAACCATTTGTTCGACCATTCCTTCAGCTTGTCTAGGTCTTCTTGAAGCCTCAAACAGTCCTCTTCTGTTTTAATCCTTCTCATAATTTTAGCATCGTCCGCAAACATTGAGAGAAATGAATCGATACCCTCTGGGAGATCATTTACATATATCAGAAACAAGATAGGACCGAGTACAGATTTACATATATCAGAAACAAGATAGGACCGAGTACAGAGCCCTGTGGGACTCCACTGGTGACTTCACGCCAATCGGAGGTCTCACCCTTCACCGTAACTCTCTGCTTCCTATTGCTTAGATACTCCCTTATCCACTGGAGCACCTTACCAGCTACACCTGCCTGTCTCTCCAGCTTATGTACCAGCCTCTTATGCGGTACTGTGTCAAAGGCTTTCCGACAATCCAAGAAAATGCAGTCCGCCCAGCCCTCTCTTTCTTGCTTAATCTTTGTCACCTGATCGTAGAATTCTATCAAGCCTGTAAGGCAAGATTTACCCTCCCTGAACCCATGTTGGCGATTTGTCACGAAGTCCGTTCTCTCCAGATGTGTTACCAGGTTTTTTCTCACGATCTTCTCCATCACCTTGCATGGTATACAAGTCAAGGACACTGGCCTGTAGTTCAGTGCCTCTTGCCTGTCGCCCTTTTTGTTGTAACACGGGTTCGGGTTCCTCCTCTCTCTTTACTTCCTTCTTTGCCCTCTACCCGTATTCTTACTTTTATTTCTAAACCAAGGGACTCCAAAACTTTTAACAAAGCCAACTCCACGCCACGTGGTCCTAAGACGATTGACCGACTTAGGATTCTACACCCAGTATGACGTGACCTAAGCTCTGAACAAAACCCTAGAGTCACCTCTGCTGCCACCACCAGACCAGTAATACAAGAGCAATGATCGAGGTCTGGATCGATCACGCTAATTAATCAACCTAGGGGCTTGATCCCCACTATAAACGATGACCTTGAGTGTGGAATAAATTACACGGTAATGATAATTCCGATTCGATGTTAGAATCGGCGCCCAATGCAACTCTGCCTCGTGTGGACCACGTGACCAGGACAAGTATACACATAAACAAATGGAAACAATAAAATGCAAATTAATAACAAATTTAATTTATTAAAAGAAAACTAAAACAAAATCTAAATGTGTTCACTCCCTATCACTTTAACACTCCCTACTTGACCTGAGTGGCAAATGAGAAGACTATTTCTATAATTAACAATAGCAACTATACCTTGGGCGACCAGCTAGATGTTTTGGCTGGTCTTGGGGAGAGGTAAGATGTTTGACCTCTTATCCCAGCTGCTCCCGTTTCCACACTGATCTCTCTCTTGTCTGGTCTACCCCAGACAGAACATTGTATCCTTCCGCCTAGTCAAAGTTTTACCAAGTTACTAGCCAGGTTTAAGTTATAACAATTAACCTCTGTTGTACTTAATTGATCCAGACTGGTTGAATTATTTTACTGAATTAAATTACACAAGCCTCTAACGGCAGAGCTGTTCCCGATCACAAAGATGGTTATTAAAACTTTGAGAAATAGTAGACCTGTCAACCCCTGATGACCTATGACCGCCGGTCACTCCGCTTTAAAAGTTAGATCTGATTCGTGACGTCACTGATGGTGACTTAAACTCAATAATTAGAATACTCTTGATATTGTACCCAGTACTATTATACAATACAATTTTAATGCAAAATGAATAAAGGCTAATTTTCTCTAAATTACTGAATACTATAGGATGATTCATTATACGCAGATATGAACAAAGCGTCGGTTATTTCCACCGCGAATTCCCCTGGGGGTCAGGTCACCATGCGGCTCAGCTTCCCATTCTCTTTTGTCGATAAACCTCTGGATAATTCTTACAACAGCCTAGTTTGTTACAACCCCCCCCCCGCACAAGCACTTAGTAAACCTTGTTAATTTGTTAAAATTCACGAGGTTTAGTATCCAAACCCACAATTCAACTCATGCCACAAACAAAAGCTAACCTAACTAATAAAATTTGACAAATAATAGTCCATCATAATAAACATGTTCAAATTTTTCTCAGCTGTCAACTGACAGCAATCCTCCAATATCAGGAAACATACATCCTATCCTTACTGACATAGCTAAATAACATGTCCCTACTCTACCATCAAAAACTAGCTATTAAACTCTCTTGGCTCTTCACTAGCCAAGTCCATGTGTCCTCTAGAGCCGGCCACACCGTGCTCAAACAAACATTAAAGTTATATCATCAGACTGAACTTTCAGTCATCCGGGAGCGTACTACGGAACTATCAGTTCACATCCGTGTACTAACCACTCCCCATCAATGTCAACCTTGACATGTTAAGGAACACACCTAATGTTTATTACAGGTATCTAAAAATAAAAAGAAAATTCCTATACTATATCACAGGTTTCAGCTGACTGTACAGCCAAGTGTTCTCACTCACTAGAAGTGTCAATGTTTATATTGGTCCGCCTCTCCTGTGTTCAAACATTCTGAAAAAAATAGCACAACATAATTTTCCATAACCGTTTGTTCTGGGCTGAGACAATTACACAGGGGCTTCGATTTTGATTACTGACCAATTTATAGAGTAAAATTTTCATATATTATACCAGAATTATTTTAAATCTGTTTTTCAACATTTAAAAAGTATTGATTCTAAATCTGTTTTTCAACATTTAAACAAAAGTGTCCAGATGTTCTTTACACAGATGTTCAGAGCCAACTTTGTTGTTTGTATCAATTGTTCATATTGAGTAATCGAAAAAAAAAAATCGATGCTGCTGGATGCTGAATGTAGTCGCTGACGATGACGGTGTCGATCTTGCTTCTCCCCATGTGTAGACATCAATACCTGGTCCTCTTGTACTCCCATCCGGTACTCCTGAATGACGACAGAGTGTAGTAGAGCGGAGTGCCAAGTGACAGCTGTAGAATACTGTTACTTCGGCCATTAATCTTGCTCTCGACAGTCCACACGCCTTCATATCAATCACAGTTCACACGGCAGTCTTGATGTTAAACTTGATGTCGCAGATGACCACAGCAGAGCAGGACTGGATGTACCAACGGTGTCTCTTAGCAGTAGTGGTGTCAGAAGGTCGTAGAGGCGGGTTGCTTGTTTGCAGAACAGGTGAATCTCGTCTTCCATCATTGCTCACGTCATCTCAGGCGTTTTTTGATGTCACCAGGTTACTAGGCCGTAAACACCAACTGTGTATACCCTCGTACCGCCGACTTTAGGCCAAAGGAGACAATTTTGCGACCTTCTATTGGCGAGTCCCGGTACTCTGTAGGGAAACCGTGCCTTCCACCTGTGACCGCCTTACTTCTGCTTTCTTGTTACTTCAGATGACGTAATCATTAATCTTCCGGCGAAATTCTTGAGTACTGCTACGTGCTTTCCATTTCTTGACCTCTCCTCCAACACTGCTGGAATGGCTGCAGTCTTGATGACGCAGCAGGTGGGTAGTGGTGATCTCGAGACAGCTACCCCGGCGTTGTATGGCACCTCCGGTGACTGCTATAATGTGGACAGCTCGCTGGCCCTGACAACCTCGTTAGTGACGTGAGGCGTCGGCCGGGTGACTCTTGGACAGTCACTCATCCCCAAAGTAACTGATGTATGGGTTACTGGGTCTAGTGGGGGGAGGGCTTTGTGTAACGTGCCTCCCCCCTCGGTCTTTACAGACAAGGGTTCACGTGTGGCTGGAACAACTGGGTCGGTGTACCAATCAGACCTGGGAACAGACAGACACAACACAGCGGAAGCATAGATATACTCTGGGTTTGGTGGAGGTGGAACCCCAGAGCACGGTAAAAGTTGCTACCTGAGTTAAGTATAGACATAGTACATCTCATTGCCTTTACAGGAAAATCTAATGAATACTAAATTATACTAACCAAGGAAGTTACTTTACTGTATAGCGCGAGATCTCGTCACCATAGGGTGGCGAGACTGCACCTGACTACTGATGAGCGATGACAGAGGGTCATCCTCATCTTCTGACTCGTCGGTGAAGCCATGAGTCAGCACTGCTGAGTCAGGAACTAGACCCGCTGAAGGCAGTTCTAATTCCTCTCTAGCATGATAATGTTTCAATTTATTTACGTGAATTGTCCTTTCCACCTGGTCCTCGAACACTCCTTTTATAACAAGATTAACCGGCCCCGCCCTTTTAATTACTCTATATGGTCCTCGCCACCTCGGAGCTAGTTTCCTGCTCTGATTGGCGGGCGCAGCCTCATTCACTCTCAATACGAGGCTTCCTTCCTTCAACTCAAGAGGGCGCACTTTCTTGTCATAAAAATGAGCATACCGAGTCCGTGCCTTCTTGGACGCTTCAGCTGCAATATTCCATGCATTTCTCATTTTTCCAAGGACCTCTGAAGGATAGTCCTCCCCGTATGCAACATTATGTCTGTTAAGCAGACCTGACGGGAAATTGCATGAATTACCAGTAAACAAATGAAGTGGTTGGGTGTTAATTGATTGGTGGATGGCAGTATTCAAGGCGAACTGAACATAGGGTAGGTGTTCATCCCAGGTGTTTGCATCATGTTCAGCAAGGATTGCAAGCATATCCTTGACTGAACGATTAGTCCGTTCCGTCATTCCGTTTGCTTGTGGGTGGTAGGCTGTTGTAAAAGCCGAAGTTGTCTCTAAAATCTTACAAACTTCTCTAAATATATTCCCATTGAATTCTTGACCCCGGTCAGAGACTAAAACTTTAGGAGGTCCGAATACAGTAACGAACCTACGCAAGAACGCATCTGCAACCGTACGAGAATCCTTCTGAGGTAATGCAACTAGTGTAGTGTATCTAGACAGATGGTCAACTAGCACCAACACATATCTGTTACCTGAATGACTGTGGTGTAAATCAATCAGATCGGCCCCCACACGATCTAACGGTTCACGAATTTCAGGAAATTCCTGAAGTGGGGCTTGTACCTTAAGGGTACCTTTCCTCCTCTGGCAACGAGGGCACGACTTCACGAAATTGATTACCTCAGAAAGTAATCCTGGAAAATAAAATAGAGACTTTGCTTTTAAGTGCGTTTTAAAGATCCCCGGATGCCCTGCAATTTTTGAAGCATGCGCAAGCTTTAACGCTGATGACCGCAACGCGTCCGGAATAACTAGCTGAAATACTGCCCTATCATTCTGGCTATTAACATAATACAGGACGCCCTGTTTCATCTCAAAATCATGTATAGGTAAATTCTTTTTCTTTTTCGGGTATTTTCCTCCCTCTAAATACTCAATAATCTCTTTCCATCTAGGCTCGCTCATCTGGTATTCTCTCATTTTATCTGATGGAATGGTTTCAATGTTTTCATTAATTTGAACTGCCGCTATATTTCTACTTAGCGTATCTGGCACAACATGTGCTGGACCAGGCTTGTACAAGATCTGGAATGAGTGGGCCGAAAGTTCGTGAGACCAGCGTGACATTCGTGGGCATTTCGTTCGCTTTTTAAATATGTGTGTTAACGCTCGATGGTCTGTGTAGATTACAAAATGCCGCTGAAATAGGTAAGGCTCGAAATACCTAACTGATTCTACTACTGCCAGTGCCTCCCGATCCGTAGCTGAATAGCGAACTTCAGGTCCTTTGACCTTCCTACTGAAATAGGCTACTGGATGGGGTAAATTATCTGCGTCTCGCTGAATTAAGCACCCGCCAATAGCAATACCGCTGGCGTCAGTGTGCACTTCCCACTCTTTCTCAAAATCAGGAATAGCCAATACCGGTGTCGTGATTAGTTGGTCTTTCAGTTTGCGATAGGCCTCGTCATGTTCAGATTTCCACACAAACTTCGCATTTTTCTTTGTCAGATCAGTCAGGGGTGCTGAAATGCCAGCGAAACCTTCAATATGACGACGAAAATATCCGGCCGCCCCCAAAAACCTACGCACGTCCTTTGCTGTCCTTGGAGTAGGCATGTCAGCAATGGCGCGGCAAGAATCTGGGTCAGGTCGGATACCGTCTGGGCACACCTGGAACCCCAGAAATTTGAATTTCTGAGCCGCCAGGGTGCACTTCTGAACATTCAGCCTGAAACCTGCCTGATCTAACAACTTCAAAGTCTCAGTCAAGTCCTGTAGGTGTTCCTCAAACGTCCTGGAATATATCACAACATCATCCAGGTACGCTAAAGAATGCCTACCCAGTACCGGACTAAGGATAAAGTTGATGGCCCTCTGAAACGACGAAGGCGCTGTCTTCAAACCAAACGGCATCCTACGGAATTGATAAGTGTGCCTACCATCCGAGAATGCTGTTTTTTCCCTATCTTGTTCTGCCACCGGAATCGCCCAATACGCCGATTTTGCGTCAAGAGTTGAGAAATACTTAGCAGCACCAAATTGATCTATTATCTCCTGTATTCGGGGCAACGGATACACATCACCCTTAGTTAGTTCGTTCACCTTCCGGTAGTCAACACAGAAACGATAACTACCGTCCGGTTTCCGAACTAGCACAACAGGAGAGAGCCATGGTGACGTACTAGGCTCTATCACGCCCTGTCTCAACATTTTCTGGCACTCCTCCCTGATAATGTTCTTTGCCTGTTCCGGCAACCTCCACTGTCTTGTGTACACAGGCAAATGGTCACCAGTTGGAATGGTGTGCTCGATCTTATCAAGGAGACCAATCTGGTCATCCTCTGTCGCAAACAATTTCGGGAATTTTCGTAAAACTCCTCTCAGTGCCTTCCTATCCGCCTGTGCAACATGTTGCAAATCAAGTGCTGAAATTAATTTTTCCACTTCCTCTACATTCTGTGCAACATTTCTCGTCTCGTATTGTACTTTGGATGGTGTTTTAGTGTTCAACATATTCAGTGCACTACATTGTGCAGTGACGGCTGGCGTCTCAGCTGACTCATGGTGAAAGATTTCTGTGTCCTCCACCATGGTTCCCTGAGATACCCTATCACCTGCCCTGAAGCGAAAAGTCTTATGTGAAAGATTGACAACTGGAATGAGTGCACCTTTATCGAGCACTACAACTAAGTGATGAGGAATTAATAAACTATCACATCTCCCAGCCACCTGAAGGGTGGTACCTGGTTGTATGTGACGTCCCACGGCTACTTTAATAAATTTAACAGAATGTGGTGGGCAACTCTGTTTGGTCAATGCATGCAAGGCGCATGACCTCTTAACTGTGTCTGGAAGAGACTTAAAAATCAATTTTGGATAGTGCGCATTATATTTCAGCTTCCTCTTAATTGAAGCTACAACTGGGGGATGGTCGATCATCTCCACTGGGTAGGAAGTCTGTCCCAACTGCAACCTGCAGTTCCTAGCCCCTTTTTGAGCAGACAAGGAATAATCAAATCGCGACAGAAAATCAGTTCCCATTAAGATGTGACCAGGAAAATCAAGGTTCTCTACGATCGTACATGTGTGAGGCTGCAATTCCCCATCAATCTCAAAATTAACTGTACCTTGACCTACGATCTCAATCTTTTCCCCATTGACTGCTGTTAATGTCTTTGCGCAACGTTGAAGACGTGCATACTTAAAATTGCTGAAGGCTGACTTTTTAATTACCGTCGCCTGGCTTCCTGTATCAACAAAAGCTGTCAATCTCACACCTTCCACTTTCACCTCAAAAGTAGGCCTACCATCACTAGGAGCCTGCTTTCATGCTTTCGTAGGAGTGACTTCGCAATCCCTCTGTATATGCCCGCGCTTCCAGCAGGAGTAACACCTCCGCGGATCTCTGTTGGTACCCCGCGCAGGGTGGCTCGAACTTGCAGCTGAGGGCTGCTTCCCGCCTGATGAACCCGCGCCACAGTTCCTCGGCTTGGCTCCCTCGCCTTTACTTAACGCCTCTACGTATGGCGACAACTGAGTGCCCGGCGTCTCCGTGCGCATCTGCCTGTCTAAGGCTGTGGCGGCCTGGGGTTGGGGTGTGGATGGAGGTTGGGGTTGAGGTTGGGTGTGGGTGACCTCTGGCTGGGGTGTGGATTGAGGTTGGGGTGGGTTTGGGGTGGCCTGGGGCTGGAATGGGTATGGGTATGGGTATGGGGTGGCCTGGGGTTGGAATGGGTATGGGTATGGGGTGGCCTGGGGTTGGAATGGGTATGGGTATGGGGTGGCCTGGGGTTGGAATGGATATGGGTATGGGGTGGCCTGGGGTTGGAATGGGTATGGAGTGGCCTGGGGTTGGGGGAAGGGTTGGTATGGGAATTGAGGATGGGGTTGGGGTTGTTGTAGTGACGGATGAGGTGTACCTAGGTGGTCCCCAGTGGTGTCGGAAGAGGTGCTGTCCTCTACATTTCCACTTCCACTCCCACTGGTCCCTACTGACTGGCCATTATCTGGGTTAAACATTTTCTGTGATTCCTGGTGTGCCACGTCTCTTCTAAACTACCCTTTAGTACACCCTCGACCCGGACTCACTACAACCGTGATCTTACACAATAAAAAAAAATCACAACTCTATTCTAAGAGAAAACTACTAAATTCCCAAAATAGGAAATACAACGATTTATCGAGAGAATCGCTGAAGTGAATCCAATGAATGAGTGTCTGCCCCGCACTCGTGTCTGACCGTGAAATATCCCGCAGTTCTATTGCTGAAACCTAAGTCCTTTACGTTAAAAAAAATTAAAGAATCTAATTTATATAAAACAATTTAAATGATAACGCAACTAACGCGCAGCACTCGTGATGGATTAATAAAGAATATTTACTGTACTTGAATACTAAACGCGCTTGAAGTGAGCAGCGTGGCCACTGATGACTGATGGAGCGGGACCAGCTGCGCTGAAAAAACTAAGTCCCGCGCTTTTTCGCTTAAACGCTGAAAAATCAAAATTTTTGTTCTGAAGGAAAATAACTAGTTTTACGTTAATAAACCGCTCTAGCGATTAATATAGACACCCAGGACCTATAAATGCTTACTAAAAATTGAATTTTTATCAAAAACTGCGTTTTTACTCAATTGCTGGACTCTGCCAATTTTTCTGACTCCGAGGGAAAAAAATTTCTATCACCCCAAATATCACAAAACTCCTTTAATTCACAAAAATTTGGGTTTCTCGTTCCCAGATATAAATACGTTATTATTTACTACTGACGTTGTATACAGAACAATACTGGCACTTCGGGCGGTTTCAACACTCATTAATTCGAATTTTCGTCAAAATCACAGATTTTCACCTCAAATGGACTCTGACAAAATTACAACACGATTTTCTCGAAAAATAACTAAATTCGGCAAAAATGTAATTATCACTGTTTAATGCTTTACGAACAGAATTACGTCCCTTGCGCGCACTAGAGAGTAATACTGACCCTAGAATATACACGAAACATGAAAATTAGAATTTCCGCCAAAAAGTCAGATTCTAGCCCAAGCTGGACTTAGAAAATTTTCCACCTACGTTTCTACTGAAAACAGAATTCTAAGTCTATAAACACAATTCTACCGTCTTACTGGTAAAAACTAGAAACTATCACTTGCATCGACTGGAGAGTCCTAATGACGCCCAGATCATACACGTGACCCACGAATACAAATTAATTACAGTTAACGACTTTCCGACATTGACTTAGCCGAAAACTTATCCCAAAATACTTAGAAATATTCCACGGACAAATTACATTTACACGCAACTTACTATCCCTTAAACTCCTTCACTTATCTATCGTGACCGACATATAGCCCCAAGTCCAGAGGATTAACAACGCCTCTGACTTAGACTAATAGAACAGGGAATAACAAAACTTAACGTACGCACTTAGTCTAATATGCAAGAAAATGCTAAACACTTTGAAAATTTTTTTTAACCGGGGATTGAATTTAGGGGAAAAAATTAATCTAGAACAACGCAAATAAACTGAAATTACTTTATAAATTTAAGTATACTTAATTCAAAAATGCACTCGACTTAATCTTATAATTGTTCCTACCGGCTCGCCGTACCACACCTAGCCTAGGGGCCACACCCTCTAGGTTCCAACAGAGCGACACGCAGCTTTCAGCAACAATTATGACTAGGGACGACTCAACCTCCACTAAGTGTGCGATCACTTAGTTGTTGAATCGCTGCTAGGTAGGTTACTAGTCCGTCCCTCGGAGGCCGCAACGCCCTTCACGGATTACGTTTTTCCTAGCGTTTTGGGTCGTCTAATAACGCCCTCGGACTATCTACTGGCGTCCCACAGATATATCCGCCCCCGACAGCCCTCAAGGAACTGCTGTTGAGAGTATGGCGGCTCCCAACACCTCTGAATTAATTGCAATGGGTCGAGTATGGTACCCAGTCCAATCAACTCGGAGCGGTCTCCTTTTCAATAAATCTATTTTAACAGCCTAATCTTACTAACTAAACCTTAATCATATCAGCCCGCATGACCCAAGATTCGCCAATCCCCACTCAAACGCACTTGTGGGGCGCACTGCTAATCCTGGCCCGCGGCTGTCTCCTTAGCATCCGCGCACGTGTTCGAACGGCTAGACGCGTGAGCCTTTCAGCAATTTCAAACAAAATTGTTGAAACCACCGCTGTGCACCATTGTAACACGGGTTCGGGTTCCTCTCTCTCTTTACTTCCTTCTACTCCCTCTACCCGTATTCTTACTTTTATTTCTAAACCAAGGGACTCCAAAACTTTTAACAAAGCCAACTCCACGCCACGTGGTCCTAAGACGATTGACCGACTTAGGATTCTACACCCAGTATGACGTGACCTAAGCTCTGAACAAAACCCTAGAGTCACCTCTGCTGCCACCACCAGACCAGTAATACAAGAGCAATGATCGAGGTCTGGATCGATCACGCTAATTAATCAACCTAGGGGCTTGATCCCCACTATAAACGATGACCTTGAGTGTGGAATAAATTACACGGTAATGATAATTCCGATTCGATGTTAGAATCGGCGCCCAATGCAACTCTGCCTCGTGTGGACCACGTGACCAGGACAAGTATACACATAAACAAATGGAAACAATAAAATGCAAATTAATAACAAATTTAATTTATTAAAAGAAAACTAAAACAAAATCTAAATGTGTTCACTCCCTATCACTTTAACACTCCCTACTTGACCTGAGTGGCAAATGAGAAGACTATTTCTATAATTAACAATAGCAACTATACCTTGGGCGACCAGCTAGATGTTTTGGCTGGTCTTGGGGAGAGGTAAGATGTTTGACCTCTTATCCCAGCTGCTCCCGTTTCCACACTGATCTCTCTCTTGTCTGGTCTACCCCAGACAGAACATTGTATCCTTCCGCCTAGTCAAAGTTTTACCAAGTTACTAGCCAGGTTTAAGTTATAACAATTAACCTCTGTTGTACTTAATTGATCCAGACTGGTTGAATTATTTTACTGAATTAAATTACACAAGCCTCTAACGGCAGAGCTGTTCCCGATCACAAAGATGGTTATTAAAACTTTGAGAAATAGTAGACCTGTCAACCCCTGATGACCTATGACCGCCGGTCACTCCGCTTTAAAAGTTAGATCTGATTCGTGACGTCACTGATGGTGACTTAAACTCAATAATTAGAATACTCTTGATATTGTACCCAGTACTATTATACAATACAATTTTAATGCAAAATGAATAAAGGCTAATTTTCTCTAAATTACTGAATACTATAGGATGATTCATTATACGCAGATATGAACAAAGCGTCGGTTATTTCCACCGCGAATTCCCCTGGGGGTCAGGTCACCATGCGGCTCAGCTTCCCATTCTCTTTTGTCGATAAACCACTCTGGATAATTCTTACAACAGCCTAGTTTGTTACATTGTATATTGGGACCACATTCGCCGTCGTGTGTGTGTATGTGTGTGTGTGATATGGGCTGTACAAGTCTGTACAAGATATGATGGACTATGTCACCCAAAAGTGTCAGGAGGCAGTAAACAGGTTCATCCCGGCCCAACGGGAAAAATCCGAGAAGCAAAAGAAGAATCCATGGTTTAATAGGGCATGTATGGAAGCAAAGGGACTGAACAAAAGGGCGTGGAGGAACTTCCGGAATAACAGAACACCAGAAAGCAGAGAGAGAGATACCAGAGAACCAGGAATGAGTATGCTTAGGGTCAGAAGAGAAGCAGAGAAAAATTATGGAAATGATATAGCAAACAAAGCCAAGATTGAACCAAAGCTACTCCACAGTCACATCAGAAGGAAAACAGTGAAAGAACAGGTAATGAAACTTAGAACAGGTATACAGAGAATGACAAGGTGTGTGAAGAACTCAACAAGAGGTTCCAGGAGGTCTTCACAATAGAACAAGGTGAGGTCACTGTGCTAGGAGAAAGGGAAGTAAACCAGACTGCTTTGGAAGGGTTCGAAATTACGAGAGAGGAGGTCAAGAGACACCTGCTAGATCTGGATGTTAGAAAGGCTGTTGGTCCAGACGGGATCTCACCATGGGTACTGAAAGAGAGTGCAGAGGCACTTTGCTTGCCACTCTCCGTAGTGTATAGTAGGTCACTGGAGACGGGAAACCTACCAGAAATATGGGAGATGGCGAATGTGGTCCCAATATACAAAAAGGGGCGACAGGCAAGAAGCACTGAACTACAGGCCAGTGTCCTTGACTTGTATACCATGCAAGGTGATGGAGAAGATCGTGAGAAAAACCTAGTAACACATCTGGAGAGAACGGACTTCGTGACAAATCGCCAACATGGGTTCAGGGAGGGTAAATCTTGCCTGACTGGCTTAATAGAATTCTACGATCAGGTGACAAAGATTAAGCAAGAAAGAGAGGGCTGGGCGGACTGCATTTTCTTGGATTGTCGGAAAGCCTTTGACACAGTACCGCATAAGAGGCTGGTACATAAGCTGGAGAGACAGGCAGGTGTAGCTGGTAAGGTGCTCCAGTGGATAAGGGAGTATCTAAGCAATAGGAAGCAGAGTTACGGTGAAGGGTGAGACCTCAGATTGGCGTGAAGTCACCAGTGGAGTCCCACAAGGCTCTGTACTTGGTCCTATCGTTTTGATAATTACCTTACCTTGGTCCTATCTTGTTTCTGATGTGTAAATGATCTCCCGGAGGGTATAGATTCATTTCTGACGATGCCAAAATTATGAGAAGGCGCACGCACGCACGCGCACTCATTCTAGGTGCTCAAACTGTCACCTGAGGACCACATTAAGAACATTGTGCGAGGAGCCTATGCCACGAATTCTAACTTCAAAATTGCTTTTAAATACATGGATGGCGATATACTAAAGAAATTGTTCACGACTTTTGTTAGACCAAAGCTGGAATATGCAGCTGTTGTGTGGTGCCCATATCTTAAGAAGCACATCAACAAACTGGAAAAGGTGCAAAGACATGCTACTAAGTGGCTCCCAGAACTGAAGGGCAAGAGCTACGAGGAGAGGTTAGAGGCATTAAATATCCAAAAACTAGAAGACAGAAGAAAAAGAAGCGATATGATCACTACATACAAAATAGTAACAGGAATCGATAAAATTGATAGGGAAGAATTTCTGAGACCTGAAACTTTAAGAACAAGAGGTCATAGATTTAAACTAGCTAAACAAAGCTGCCGGAGAAGTATAAGACAATTCACTTTTATAAACAGTGGTCGACGGTTGGAACAAGTTAGGTGAGAGGGTGGTGGAGGCCAAGACCGTCAGTAGTTTCAAAGCGTAATATGACAAAGAGTACTGGGAAGACGGGACACCACGAGCGTAGCTCTCATCCTGTAACTACACTTAGGTAATTACACACACACACAGAGGCAGTGTTTTGGTCTTGGCACTTGAGCACTTGGGTAAAGTTGTGGTAGTGGCCCGTGGAGCTGCCTGCTCGCATAGTATAGTAACATTTGCACACTGCCTCGGGAACACTTACACAATTTATGCCAACTTGGAATGTGTGTGTGACAAGCCGCCGGCTCCCTGTTCACCTAGGAGGCCGTGATATAAATGTTGGCTCCCGGGTGACTTATGGTAACTGTAGCAACACTAACCTTTCTTACACTGTTAATAATAATGTGTGTCATGTGTACATTGTTGTGGCGTGGTGTAGTAGAGGCGGTCCCAGGCGGTGCCCGGGTACACCCAACACTCTGGTGCAGGGTAAGTGTAGCCAGCGGCTCACACTATATAATTAGCGCGTCATAACCCGCATTTTACCACTTTTTTCACCCTAAACTTTATAAGGTCCAAGAAGGGGCCCGGGGGGGGGGGGGGTGCACACATTGTGATGGTATATCCAGTCCCCGTGGTGTAGTGGTAAGACGCTCGCCTGGAGTTTCGCGAGTGCTTTGTCCTGGGTTCGTATCCTGGCCGGGGAGAATTTACTGGGCGCAAATCCTTAACTGTAGCCTCTGTTCAACTGAACAGTAAAATGGTTAACTGGTTGTTAAACTATTCGTCGCGGGGTCGTATGCCAGGGACCATGGGATTAAGGACCTGCCCGAAACGCTACACGTCCTCGTGGCTGTACAAGACTGTAAGAACTGCTGTATATATAAATAATTAAAATGTAACTGTGGACTGTGTGTGTCTGGGCATTTTATCTCCACCGACGGGAGCGGCAGGAGGGAGGGTGGGCCTTATGGGGCGCCCCCCCTCCCCCCTCCATCTTTATATACTAACTATAGCCGAGGTCGGTGGCGGTGTGCGGGTCAACACGGGTCCTATCCTGCCTGCCTACCCGCGTGGGGGTGCCAGGGGGATCAAAGGCCACCCGGCCCGGCCTCCCACCCGGCCCGGCCTCCCACCCGGCCCGGCCTCCCACCCGGCCCGGCCTCCCACCCGGCCCGGCCTCCCACCCGGCCCGGCCTCCCACCCGACCCGGCCTCCCACCCGGCCCGGCCTCCCACCCGACCCGGCCTCCCACCCGACCTCTGATCCGGCCAGACCTAGGAGACTAGGTTTCCGACCGGGCCTCCGACCGGGCCTCCGACCATTGTAACCCGTGACGGGGGAAATAGGTCTCTTTAGTCCCTTAATCCACCGTTAGTTAAGTATTCTAGAGTTCCCCGAGAGTTGCTACTGCACCTCTCTAGCTCGCCACCTAGTCACCTAGGTATTTGGTCACCTAGGACCTACACCAACCACACATTGTAACCGGATCACCTACCCGTAAACTCTAGACAACACTAATACTGCCACGAACGGAAAATTAAAATGAAAAGAAATGAATTATGGTATGGGGTAAGGTAGGTAGGGGGGGGGGGTGAGGGAGGGAGGAATGTGGGAAAGGGAAAATTAGAGGGAGGAGGAGAATGGGAACAATGAGGAAAGTAGAAAATAGTAATAGTAGGAAAGGTAGAAAGTAGAAAGGGCTGCCACCATCCATCTTAAGTCAGTACGTACAAGACAAGGAATGAAACATATATCTGTATCATAAAATAACCCAAGGAGTTCATGCACCAACCCTAACCTAACCGTGTACTCGTATAAACTCATAAAACCCGTAAACTCAGAGGCTCTCTCGCCTCCACTCACAAAGCTCTAGGGAACAAAATTAAAGACAATTTAAACCCTTAATTCATCAATTATATTTAACATGATATATATCATAATTCAGGCAATTTAACTTAAGGTCAAGATAAAATACAATGCGAGTCATTACACAATAATTTGAGAACAATCTTGCTGTCTGCCCCTAATAATCACACAACATCTAAGTTTGAGGAAACACAAATGCGTCACCTTAAGTTCAACTCTCCAAGTGTCTTAAGTTGAATAGAGGGGGTGGGGGGGGGGGGGGGGAAGCTGCTATAGACAGACAAGAGCCCCCCCCCCCAGCCTGACAGTCTGGGCTGGATGTGGGCTCCCTCCAGCACCACCTTCCATCTTCTTGAGCTTATCTTGAGATGATTTCGGGGTTTAGCGTCCCGCGGCCCGGTCCTCGACCAGGCCTCCTTTTTGTTGCACATCCCCCAGGAAGCAGCCCGTAGCAGCTGTCTAACGCCCAGGTACCTATTTACTGCTAGGTAACAGGGGCATCAGGGTGAAAGAAACATTTTGCCCAAGGACTATGAATCCGAAGCGCTGTCCACTCAGCTGTCAGGCGCCAACATGTGGTCATTAACTCCTCTAGGTGTGACTTAATTAATTACTTGACACCGACACCCTTACGCCTCTCAGTCTTGTGTGACTGACACCTGTTCCATGTACATATTAAATACACAACACCTTTATGGTGTTACACCAGGCCTCCCGACCAGGCCTCCCGATTGGTCGTCTGGTCAACCAGGCTGTTGGATGCGGCAACTCGCAGCCAGATGTATGACTCACAGCCTGGTTGATCACGTATTGTTTAGAAGTGTGTCGTTTTCTTGACGTTGGCAACGCTGGCGAGAACGGCCTGGACGGTCACCTACCCCCCCTACCCCCCTTTCCTCCTACCCCCCTTTCCTCCTACCCCCCTTTCCTCCTACCCCCCTTTCCTCCTACCCCCCTTTCCTCCTACCCCCCTTTCCTTCTATCCCCCTTTCCTTCTATCCCCCTTTCCTTCTATCCCCCTTTCCTTCTATCCCCCTTTCCTTCTATCCCCCTTTCCTTCTATCCCCCTTTCCTTCTATCCCCCTTTCCTTCTATCCCCCTTTCCTTCTATCCCCTTCCTCTACTATCCCCCTTTCCTTCTATCCCCCTTTCCTTCTATCCCCCTTTCCTTCTATCCCCTTCCTCTATTCTATCCCCCAACCTCCTTCATTCTATCCGTCATAACTTTGTGGGTGTGCTGGAGAGGCTGGCGGGGACAGTAGTCGTGGCAGGTGGTCACTGGCAAGTATAGTGCCCCGTGTGAGGACAGGCCGGGAAAGTAGCCAGGCCAGCAAGGTAAATATTGGGACATGAACGTGGGGGGACTTTAATGTATTGGCACACGTCAGGTTTTGTCTTAAATTTAAATTTTAAATTTTTTAAATCTTGCCCCGAGGGGCGAGTTTATTGGGCAGCGCCACTCATCTTGTGAGTGGACATACCGCCATAGTGACAGTATTGGGCAGCGCCACTCATCCTGTGAGTGAACACACCGCCATAGTGACAGTATTGGGCAGCGCCACTCATCCTGTGAGTGAACACACCGCCATAGTGACAGTATTGGGCAGCGCCACTCATCTTGTGAGTGGACACACCGCCATAGTGACAGTATTGGGCAGCGCCACTCATCTTGTGAGAGGACACACCGCCATAGTGACAGTATTGGGCAGCGCCACTCATCCTGTGAGTGAACACACCGCCATAGTGACAGTATTGGGCAGCGCCACTCATCTTGTGAGTGGACACACCGCCATAGTGACAGTATTGGGCAGCGCCACTCATCTTGTGAGTGGACACACCGCCATAGTGACAGTATTGGGCAGCGCCACTCATCTTGTGAGTGGACACACCGCCATAGTGACAGTATTGGGCAGCGCCACTCATCTTGTGAGTGAACACACCGCCATAGTGACAGTATTGGGCAGCGCCACTCATCTTGTGAGTGAACACACCGCCATAGTGACAGTATTGGGCAGCGCCACTCATCTTGTGAGTGAACACACCGCCATAGTGACAGTATTGGGCAGCGCCACTCATCTTGTGAGTGAACACACCGCCATAGTGACAGTATTGGGCAGCGCCACTCATCTTGTGAGTGAACACACCGCCATAGTGACAGTATTGGGCAGCGCCACTCATCTTGTGAGTGAACACACCGCCATAGTGACAGTATTGGGCAGCGCCACTCATCTTGTGAGTGAACACACCGCCATAGTGACAGTATTGGGCAGCGCCACTCATCTTGTGAGTGAACACACCGCCATAGTGACAGTATTGGGCAGCGCCACTCATCTTGTGAGTGAACACACCGCCATAGTGACAGTATTGGGCAGCGCCACTCATCTTGTGAGTGAACACACCGCCATAGTGACAGTATTGGGCAGCGCCACTCATCTTGTGAGTGAACACACCGCCATAGTGACAGTATTGGGCAGCGCCACTCATCTTGTGAGTGAACACACCGCCATGTGACAGTATTGGGCAGCGCCACTCACACACACCGCCATAGTGCCAGTATTGGGCAGCGCCACTCATCTTGTGAGTGGACACACCGCCATAGTGCCAGTATTGGGCAGCGCCACTCATCTTGTGAGTGGACACACCGCCATAGTGACAGTATTGGGCAGCGCCACTCATCTTGTGAGTGGACACACCGCCATAGTGACAGTATTGGGCAGCGTCACTCATCTTGTGAGTGGACACACCGCCATAGTGACAGTATTGGGCAGCGCCACTCATCTTGTGAGTGGACACACCGCCATAGTGACAGTATTGGGCAGCGCCACTCATTTTGTGAGTGGACACACCGCCATAGTGACAGTATTGGGCAGCGCCACTCATCTTGTGAGTGAACATACCGCCATAGCAGAATGTACAACACTCCCCAATAGGAAGAAAACCCGCTGGGTTGTTCATCCTGTCACTTGTATCTAGACACAGCTGGGACTTGCTTAACTGTCTCAAGTGAACAGCTCCTCAAACAAGAAGATTAACATTTATCAACCCTTAAAAGTTTACGTTATCTTGCGGGTGCAAAATGGGGAAATCTTTTAAGAACAGTATCAATATTTGACAAATAGTGTTTTCCTAACTCAAACAATGTGGGGTTTATTATTCTACACATATTTCTGATATCTCTCAGGTGTTCACATTCACGTAGATAGTGGTCAAGGCGGTGTCCATCACTCTCACCACAGATTCTGCAACTTCGCTGATCAACTGTTGTTTCCATTCCAAATCTCCATGGATATTTGTATCCAAGACGGATTCTCGCTATTACTGATTCTCTCCCTCGTCGTCCTCCTCTTCGTCCATAATGATTGGGATTGCCAGCTGCAACCATGTTGTACCATCGTATAGATTCACTGGTTTGTGCTTCTATCCTCCTTTCCTCAGTTACCTTGTCACGGTGATGTTGCCTGATAATACCTCTGATAAATGTCTTAAATGGTAGAGAGAAGTGAGGTGTGGTGGTGGGCGTGAGACGGGGGCCTGGGAGCCCCACTGCTGGGAGCCCCACTCCTGGGAGCCCCACTCCTGGGAGCCCCACTCCTGGGACGAAGAATGAATATTCTCCCCCGTGTCTCCTGTCCTCCACTCCCCCTTCCTAGCACCACACTCTATAATTCTTTGATCAGTGTGTAAACTGGTGCTCTCACTAGTGTTGAGGTTCCATAGTAAGGTGAAGGTAGCGTGTAGGAAGTGTGGGAGCTTAAGAGGTAGGTTGGTTACGTAAGCCAGTAAGCCGGCACCAGGGAGGCAAGTAAGGGCACCACCACCAGGTCCCTATACACACACACAGCTTGTTCCCTCGAACTAAACTCCTGACCAGAGAAGCTGCGACGGGCGGTGGTCGCCTGGGCCAGATGCTGCTCCGTCCCCTCTCTCTCTCTCTATTCCCCGCCCGCCTTGTGACATGTATGGGGCCACCAGTGGTCAGGCCAGGATTGGAGGGGTGGGGAGGGGATAAGGAGTGGAGGAGTGAGGCGAGGATTAGAGGGTTGGTGGGAGGATTGGAGGGATGGGGGGGGGTGAAGATTGTAGGGGTGGAGGAGGGAGGCGAGGATTAGAGGGTTGGAGGGAGGATTGGAGTTAGAGAGGAGGCTTGCTGGGGTAGAGAGGGAGGGAGGGAGGGATAATGAGGGAGCCAGACAGAGGGTGAAGAAACTCACAAATTCTGGCGTCTGGTCTTGTTGCTTCTCCTTAACATCTTGATAGAAATTTCCAACACGTCAGTTTTGGTGTGGTGCGTCACGCGTCCTGGGAGGTGACGCAGCCAGGCGTCCTGGGCGGTGACGCAGCCATGCGTCCTGGGAGGTGACGCAGCCATGCGTCCTGGGAGGGGGGACGCAGCTATGCGTCCTGGGAGGGGGGACGCAGCCATGCGTCCTGGGAGGGGGACGCAGCCAGGCGTCCTGGGAGGGGGGACGCAGCCAGGCGTCCTGGGAGGGGGGACGCAGCCAGGCGTCCTGGGAGGGGGGACGCAGCCAGGCGTCCTGGGAGGGGGACGCAGCCAGGCGTCCTGGGAGGGGGGACGCAGCCAGGCGTCCTGGGAGGGGGGACGCAGCCAGGCGTCCTGGGAGGGGGGACGCAGCCATGCGTCCTGGGAGGGGGGACGCAGCCATGCGTCCTGGGAGGGGGGACGCAGCCATGCGTCCTGGGAGGGGGGACGCAGCCAGGCGTCCTGGGAGGTGACGCAGCCAGTTGTCCTGGGCGGTGACGCAGCCATGCGTCCTGGGCGGTGACACAGCCAGTTGTCCTGGGCGGTGACGCAGCCATGCGTCCTGGGCGGTGACACAGCCAGTTGTCCTGGGCGGTGACACAGCCAGTTGTCCTGGGCGGTGACGCGGCCAGGCGTCCTGGGAGGGGGACGCGGGTTCATACACAGAGGATGACAAAGAAATTAGTGAAAGCCTAAAAAAGCAGTATAAGGACATGTTTAGCACTCCAATAAACAACATGAAAGTGGAAGATCCAGACAATTTCTTTATGCGGGATATTCAAACCCCTGTAAATATAACTGATATAAACACGAGCGTACTAAATTTTGAAAGAGAAATTGAAAACATGCCCATGCATTCGGCCCCAGGTCCAGACTCATGGAATTCAATATTTATAAAGAAATGCAAAGTGCCGGTAGCACAGGCACTCAGTATAGTGTGGAGGAAGAGCTTGGACACAGGGGAGATACCAGATGCACTTAAAGTAGCAGACATAGCCCCTCTACACAAGGGAGGGAGCAAAGCATTGGCAAAGAATTATAGACCAGTTGCACTAACATCGCACATCATAAAAGTATTTGAGAGAGTGATTAGAAGTCAGGTCACCAATTTCATGGAGACCAATGACCTTCACAACCCAGGCCAACATGGATTTCGAGCGGGAAGATCGTGCCTCTCACAGCTACTTGAGCACTACGACAAAGTCACTGAGGCATTAGAAGAAAAACAGAATGCTGATGTGATATACACGGACTTCGCAAAGGCTTTCGATAAATGTGACCATGGCGTGATAGCACACAAAATGAAGTCAATGGGAATAACTGGTAAAGTAGGACGCTGGATACTCAGTTTTCTGTCAAACAGGACTCAGCGAGTAACGGTCAACCATATAAAATCTAGTCCAAGTGCAGTTAAAAGCTCTGTACCTCAGAGTACAGTCCTTGCACCACTGCTTTTCCTTATTCTCATATCAGATATAGACAAAAATACAAGTCACAGTTTCGTATCATCCTTTGCAGATGACACAAAAATAAGTATAAAATTACCTCGGCTGAAGACGTTGAAAAACTTCAAGCTGATATTAATAAAGTTTTCGACTGGGCAGCAGAAAATAACATGATGTTTAACAGTGATAAATTCCAGGTACTCAGGTACGGTAAAAATGAGGACCTTAAACATAATACAGGGTACAAAACACATTCAAATGTGCCCATAATAGGAAAACAGCATGTAAAGGATTTGGGAATAATGATGTCTGACGACCTAACGTTTAGGGAGCATAACCAAGCAAATATTGCGAAAATGAAAGCCAGAAAAATGATAGGATGGATTACGAGAACTTTCAAATCCAGGGATCCCATCACAATGGTTGTACTCTTCAAGTCACTGGTGTTGTCCCGTCTCGAGTACTGCTCAGTACTCACTTTGTCCTTCAGAGCAGGAGAGATTGCTGAAATAGAGGGAATACAGAGAACATATACGGCACACATAGACGAGATAAAACTCCTAAATTATTGGGATCGTCTCAAAGCTCTCCAAATGTACTCATTAGAAAGAAGACGAAAGCTATATCAAATAATATACACCTGGAAGATACTGGAGGGCCAAGTACCAAATCTACACAGTAAAATAACAACGTACTGGAGTGAACGATATGGAAGAAAATACAGAATAGAACCAGTGAAGAGCAGAGGTGCCATAGGCACAATCAGAGAACACTGTATAAACATCAGAGGTCCGCGGCTGTTCAACGTCCTCCCAGCGAGCATAAGAAATATTGCCGGAACAACCGTGGACATCTTCAAGAGGAAACTAGATTTATTCCTCCAAGGAGTGCCGGACCAACCAGGCTGTGGTGGGATTGGATTGATGTCCATAGGGAATGGAAAGGATGGGGGAGGTAGAGGGATGGGGAGATGAAATTCAGGAAGAGGATGCGGGTGTAGAGAGAGAGGAGGTTTGAAAGTTCGGTGGCCTGTCCACCATGGGTTGACATTTTTGTATGTGTTGTTTGTTTGCGTATGTGTTATGTTGGGTTGTCAGTACATTGGCTGGGGGGGCTAGTGTTTGTGACCTTGTTGGTGTCCTAAAGCACTAGAGCCGATGGAGTTGGCTGAAGGAGGCTAATCTTAGAAACATCAGGGTAGTTACACTTCTGCCGCCACGACAAATGGTTTTTTGGTTTTATATTTTTTTGTAGGTGTTTTATTTATTTATATATATTTTTTTTTTTTTTTTTTTTTTTTTTTTTTTTTTTTTTTTTTTTTTTATTATTATTATTTTTTTATTTTATTTATTTATTTATTTATTTTTTTTTATTTTTATTTTTTTTATTTTATTATTTTTTTTCTTTCTTTCTTTATTCTTCATTTGGTGTAGATTGGGTCCGGGATGGGCCACTCATCTGGATCGTCTGGCAGACCGCTTAGTATCTGAGGGCTTGGGAAGGCCTCATCATGGATATGTCTGATCACTTTTTGTTGGAGAGTGATTCTTCTGGTTCTGTGTGGTGGGTCATGGATCTCGTAGTCGCTGGTGGTGTTTTCTGCTACGAAGGGATCTTCTGGGTCTGGGACATACATGTTCTTCATACGGTACAGCTGTCTTCTGGCCAGGTAGCTGAGCCTAATGTTCATTGGCTTCATGTTGAGCGTCTCATGGATCAGGTCAGTTCTTACCCTGTCCCTCAGAGTCAGGCCCTCTGCAAAGCGAAGTGCTTTGTTTTGTACTCGTTGAATCTTCAACATGTTGGATTTGTTGGTGAGGTTCAGGGGAACGTAGGGGTATTCCAAGCTAGGCCTTATGATCATTCTGTACAGGTGGAGCTTGATGTGGGATGGGGCTTGGTTGAAACGGAAGAGCCTCTCCAGTGAGCCCCGGGCCATCGCTGTCTTCTGGGATACGTACTGGGAGGAGTTGAGTAGCCTGTTGAAGTTGTAACCGAGCACTGTGTTGGAGTTTGAGATGGCTATGGGTTCACCCCTGATTCTTATTCCCCCCTCATTTTCAATAGAGAAGGCCATACAGCCGACAGTGCTTAATTGGATCTTTTCTGGGTTAGTGGTGATCCTCCATTTCCTTTCCCAGTTAGCAGTCCTTGCTAGTTCTACGTTTGCCTTACGGGTTACAGTTGCATGCTTGGCCGCTTGGATGCTAGGGTTAGATGTTATTACGTGTGTTACGTCGTCCGCAAATTGTACGATAATGGTGTCCCTATACTCTGGTTGGGGTAGGTCATTTACAAAGATGTTGAAGAGAACCGGGCTCAAGCATGATCCTTGGGGGACTCCAGCTGTTGGGGTGAAGGCTGCGGCCTCTTTTGCCTTGAAGCTGGGGGTAACTTGCCTATTCTTAAGGAAATTTCTGATCAGCCTGAGGAGGGTCCAGTTTTGCGCTGGTAAGTCTGCTAATTTGTACACAAGACCATCGTGCCACAAGCTGTCGAAGGCCTTGTGTACGTCCCTCGTTGCAATCAAAGCTACCTGTTTTTGCTTTCGAATTGAGCTTACGGCGTCGTAGATGATGTTAATTGCGTGCTGGGTTGATCTATGTGCTCGAAAGCCAAACTGCTTTTCTGTGAAGAGGTTGTTGTACTCCATGTAGTAGTTAAGACGGTTTGACATGATTTTTTCAAAGCACTTGCCTATCGTGTCTAAGAGGGAGATTGGTCGGTAGTTGCCAGGTTGGTGGGGGTCTTTCTTGGGTTTGGGAATGAATATCATCTTGGCTGACTTGAATGCTACAGGAATGTGACCCGATGCCAGCATAGCGTTGAATAGGTTGAGTATGGATTGCATAAGATTGCCTGGTAGAAGTTTGATCTGCAGCGCTTTGATCCCTGATGGTCCAGGGGCCTTATCTCTGGTGCTTTTGATGACTCCTCTCATCTCTAGCATAGTTATGGGTCTTGTTAGAGGGTGGTCGTCTTCTAGGGTTGTCAGGTCAATCAGAGGGGTGCTGTTAAGGGAGGCGGCATTTTCTGTTGTCCATTGGTTGACACGTTCAAAGTGAGTGTTGTTGAAGGCTCTGCTGTTTGAAGCTGTGAGTGTCTTTTTCCAGACTGCGCCCATGAGGTCAGCCTGATCCTGTGGGTCTTCTAATTTTTCTTGCTGCTCCTCTTCATCTTCGTCAAGGAATGTGTGTACAAGGTGGGTGAGGCTGGGGTTAACTGATCCCAGGAGCTGTCTGATCTTGCGCCAGAAAGTAGCCGGCTCCCTTTTGTACTGGTTGGCCTGTCTCACCAGGGTTCCCCAAATGTGGCTCTTGTGGGTCAGCGTAAGGTCTATGGTTTCCCTTCTGAGTGTTTGTAGGGTCAACGCTGGTGGCTGGCCAGTTTGGTAGTGGCTTTGGCAGGCTCGCTGGTACTCATTCATTTTGCCTCTGATTTCTCGGGTCGGCTTATATTGGTGGTAAGTCCTTGTGGTGGATATTTCACAAGTGGCCTCGGTTGCAAGCTGGATCCGGTTGTGGATGGAGTTTACTGCTTGGTCGATTGTTTGGGTTGGGAGGTTCTCGAACTCAATGATGGGGTCGTCAGCAAGGAAGGTGTCATATTCACGGGCACGTATGGTTCCCAGTCTGGGCCTGGGTGGTGCCACATATCTGAAGGGGGCTGCTTGGAGGGATGTGACCACAGGGATGTGGTCCGACCCCACGTTCTTCCCTGGGGTTACTCTGCAGTGGAACAGGTCACAATCTCTGTTGGTCAGCACTATGTCAGGGGTGCCCCTCTGGTTGCCCGCAAAGAACGTCTTAAAGTGGGGGCCTTGGAAGGAGAGGTCCCGGTTTTGCATTAGATTGAAGAGCTGCCTGCCCTTGAGGTCTGGCCTGGCAGGTGCGTTGAATAAGGCCTGATGGTGGGCATTCAGGTCTCCTGCGATGATTGTGGGGAGATTCCTGTCGAGCAGCTTGTTCAGAGGGATGGAGGGGAGGTAGGCCAGTCTAGGTGGTAGATATGCTCCAAGCAACAGCCTGGAGGACCAAACTCTCACAAGTCAAGTCTGGCCTCGGGCCGGGCTTGGGGAGTAGAAGAACTCCCAGAACCCCATCAACCAGGTATCAACCAGTGGAAGGTCCGGGCGTCTACCATGGACAGTGTCCTCACCCAAGGAATAGTTTGTCGGGCTCCAGTATTTCCTGGGCAAGGTTAGGGAGCGGCTTGTGGAGGCCCCACCCACCCACACGCATGCACGCACGCGCGCGCGCGCGCGCACACACACACACACACACACACACACACACACACACACACACACACACACACACACACACACACACACACACACACGCACGCACGCACGCACACGCACACGCACACGCACACGCGCACGCACGCACGCGCGCCTTGCAACACTTCCTCCTATAACTACCACTTTACTAAATAATACAAAAGTTAATTTTTTATTTTCAAATTTAGGTTTATATTGGCCATTCTAGTTTCTCTGCAATTACAGTACGTGACTGTGTAACGGGGGTGGGGGAAATAGCTCTATCTTGTCCATTATTCCACCCCCCAGTTAACTAACGAGGCCGGGGGAAACAGCTCTCTCTAGTCCGTTATCCCGTCCCCAGTTAGCTAACTATTCTAGAGCACTCCCAGAGTTCCTAAGACAACCCCTCTCGTTCAACACCTTGTACCCTAGGTATTTGACTACCTAGGTGCTAAGACTACAAGGCGCCGTAACTTGGTCAGTTACCCGAAACTCTAGAGAGAACTCTAGAATACAGAATCACTGCCACAAACGTATAAGAGAAACGAAAGGAAAGAAATGAATAGTGAAGTAATTAGTGAGGGTTTGGGGTGAGAGGTAGGGAGGTGGGAGGAGCGAGGAGGGTCATTAGTTGAAAGTGAGAGTTCAGAGAGGGGTGGAGGGAGAGGTGTAGATAGGTAGAAGTAGAAGAGTAGATAGTAGAAGTAGGAAGTAGATAGTAGAAGACGAAATGCTGCCACCATCCATTCATGATCATTACATACAAGACAAGGAATGGAACTTGTCTGTATCACAAAATTCTCAAAAGATGTTATCAAGGTCATTATTGATATGTCCCATCTCTATCTTGTACTCATTCTAAACCATGAAACCAGTAATCACAGAGGCTTTCTCACCTCAACTCAAAATTTCTAGGAACACAGTGAAAGACCATTTCAATAATAAATTCAACAATTATATTTTTCATGATAAATATCATAACTTAAGCAATCCAATTAAAATGTTAAAGATTAATATTCAAAGTGAGTCATCCTCCAAGAATCTGAGAACACTACAACTGACTGCCCCTGATCATCACACAACACTTGTAAAACACGACCAAGTCACCTTACTGCTCAACTCACCAAGTGTCTCTGCCTATAACTGGATAGAGGGGGGGGGGGGAGAGTCTGCAGCTGTCAGGCAGCTTCACCCCCATCCGACCGACAGCCTGTCTCGGCTGTTGTCCTCCTGTTCTGCTGCCTGGTCTTCTGTCTTGTTAAGGCTAATGCTCTCGAATCGATAGCTCTCCGAGTATATATTGGGAAACCTAGTAGCTAACTCCGCCCACAAGTAGATAGCCTCCGGCTCTCTACCAAGCCACTCCTTAAACGTCGGCCTGTTTGAAGGCTAACAGGCTACAATTATAAGATTAGCGGAAGCAAGGTGAAATTCAGATGATCTGACCTCAGGTCACTTGGGGTCATTAACTCTTTAGAGGTGTGAGATCTCAGGCCGACAACCTGGCGCCTTTCCAAGTCCCTGTCTGTGACTCATGTACTATATATATTTCAAATTAACTAAATCAAAACACTTTTACAGTGTTACATCTCCCCTTCTCCCCGAAAATAAAGTTTTTGCAACACTGCTAAAGCAAGCTAGCTGTGTGCGACAACTTTATTAACGAAAAGAATACATCCTAGCTAAACAAATATACATCATCCTATACTAAAAAATGAAATATGTAGACAGACGTCCATTGTCTCTGGCTGGGCGACGTCACTGCTTGGTCTTGTAGATAATCCTGTACCACATTTCTTCAACACAACTGCCTCCGTCGCTTCTCCGTCGTTAACGCACAACAACACTTGGTCAACCCGAAAGCCGTTACTACTTGAACTGAGCACAGGACCGTGGAATTCGGTTGTCCCAGCTGATCTGTAATTGGCCCTACGTCAGTCACCATGAGAGACGTATATTGGGGTTCTTCACAGCTATAGGGACTACAAGTTTCGAGACCTTCATATAGTTGCCAACAGTAGAAATCCCATCCTACTCTTCTTCCTCCCTGTTGCTCCAGCACGCCTCCTTCAGAGAGCTGCTTCTGACAGCCACATCAAGTCCGCATGACACAGGAAGAATCACTCAACAGAGCAACATGCTTGTAGGAGGGGCGGCCAGTTAAGGCAAACGATCCTGTCTTGCAATTACGCTCCATGCAATAATGCTGACACCAGCAAGGGACACTAGGCATCGTGTCTCAGCTTGTCTTATCTTCTTCTTTCTTCTCTCTTCTTTCTTCTTTCTTCTCTCTTCTTTCTTCTCTCTTCTTTCTTCTCTCTTCCTCCTCCCATGGGTCTTAGACAAGCGACCTGGGGTCCATTGGGGGTCTGTCCTGGGTAGACCGATGTTGGTGGGACAGACTGGAGTCGTTGTTCCTCTTCCATCTTTACTGGGTCGTCTGGGTTCGTCTGCAGAACGACCTGGGGTCCACTGGGTAGACCAATGTTGACCGACCGAGAGGGCTGCATCTTGGGGTCCCCTGGGGTGGTGGTGGTGGTGGAGCCATGACCTCCAGGTAGTGGGCTGGTCGTGGTGGTGGTGATAAACGCCCCTGAGTGTGGTACATAGCAGCCGTCTCCCTCTTTTGTATGTGCGTCTCTCCTCTCTTCTGGCTCCCACCTGTGGATGAACAGAAAGGCGACAATATCGTGCTCCCAAGATATTTGTGTGACCCTGTAGTTTGTATAGGGTTACACAGTCATATCATAACGCTCTCCTCCTGGCAACAACTACACTTAAATTTTTAAAATAATCCAATTAACACTGAATGATATTGACTTGGTGGAACATAAGACAGTAACAGAGGAAAGTTAGAGAAGAGAGAATAAGGTCATCACTACCTTTAACTTGTCACAAAAAAAAATCAACACTAATAGACAAACACTAGCCTAACTTAACTATACCTTTCCTAATCTTAAGTACATAAACCGCCGTTACTCCCACCCTTAACCTACAGCCACCTACGTGACCCAGAGTGTTTTCCTAGCTTCTCCGCCGGTCAACAACTCCCAAACTGTTGCCACCCCTGTGACCAGACTATCTAACGTCGAGCGTCCCCAACGTGAAGTCTACTGACATACTAGTCCACACTAGCATGCTGTACAATACCAGTACACCTCGGGTTATTGCGTTCAAATGGAGTAAAACAGTCGATCGCAATAATCTGAGCAGAACCACACTTAAACTACTTAAGAACTACACCTGCCGCTCCCCAACTGACCTGGAGACCAGCGGTGGCTGGGTGTCCCCGTGGGACATGCGAGGTCACCTGTCACACTCAGCTGACCTGCACTACCAACACCGCTAAGTTCCCAAATCGCCAAATCTTATTACTAACATAAATCACTACACACGCAAGTTCTGGTGAACATTCCCTGAACTACACAAAACTCACAAAATCACTAAACACAACAACAGAGAATCACTATCTCCTAACCTGAAAAAAGCTCGCTAAATCGCGAAAGTAAAACACCTGTCAAGATCTCCCTGATAGCGCCTGAGCGGCATAAAGACACGTGGGACTGAACAATGTTCAAAAGAACACCAACATAAACATTGTTCAACACCGCTGCCATCATTGTAACGGGGGGTGGGGGAAATAGCTCTATCTTGTCCATTATTCCACCCCCCAGTTAACTAACGAGGCCGGGGGAAACAGCTCTCTCTAGTCCGTTATCCCGTCCCCAGTTAGCTAACTATTCTAGAGCCCCCTCCAGAGTTCCTAAGGCGGCCTCTCTCGTTCAACACCTTGTAACCTAGGTATTCGACTACCTAGGTACTAAGACTACAAGGCGCCGTAACTGGATCAGCTACCCGAAACTCTAGAGAGAACTCTAGAATACAGAATCATTGCCACAAACGTATAAGAGAAAACGAAAGGAAAGAAATGAATAGTGAAGTAATTAGTGAGGGCTTGGGGTGAGAGGCAGAGAGGTGGGAGGGGCGAGGATGGTCATTAGTTGAAAGTGAGAGTTGAGAGAGGGGTGGAGGGAGAGGTGTAGATAAGTAGTAGTAGAAGAGTAGAAAGTAGACGTAGAAAGTAGATAGTAGAAGACGAAATGCTGCCACCATCCATTCATGATCATTACATACAAGACAAGGAATGGAACTTGCCTGTATCAAAATATTCTCAAAAGATGTTATTACCAGTTCATTATTAGTATGTTCCCTCTGTACCATGTATCAACTCCAAACATGTACTCGTTAATATCATGAAACCAGTAACCACAGAGGCTCTCTCACCTCAACTCAAATCTCTAGGGAACAAAGTTAAACACAATTTAAATAATACATTCAACAATTATATTTCACATGAAGTATCATAATTTAGCAATTCAATTAAAATGTTAAAGAGAGTCATTATCCAAGAATTCGAGAACCCTACAACTTGACTGCCCCTGATCATCACACAACACTTGTAAAACACGACCAAGTCACCTTACTGCTCAACTCACCAAGTGTCTCTGCCTATAACTGGATAGAGGGGGGGGGGGAGAGTCTGCAGCTGTCAGGCAGCTTCACCCCCATCCGACCGACAGCCTGTCTCGGCTGTTGTCCTCCTGTTCTGCTGCCTGGTCTTCTGTCTTGTTAAGGCTAATGCTCTCGAATCGATAGCTCTCCGAGTATATATTGGGAAACCTAGTAGCTAACTCCGCCCACAAGTAGATAGCCTCCGGCTCTCTACCAAGCCACTCCTTAAACGTCGGCCTGTTTGAAGGCTAACAGGCTACAATTATAAGATTAGCGGAAGCAAGGTGAAATTCAGATGATCTGACCTCAGGTCACTTGGGGTCATTAACTCTTTAGAGGTGTGAGATCTCAGGCCGACAACCTGGCGCCTTTCCAAGTCCCTGTCTGTGACTCATGTACTATATATATTTCAAATTAACTAAATCAAAACACTTTTACAGTGTTACAACTGAACTATAAAGTGAATGGTGCTCTTTTTAGAGAATAATGTTAATGTTAGTTGTCAAGGACTCCAAATTCACAAACTTTGTTGATTTTGTGTGTGTTTTGAAGTGATGTTTGTACTGAAGCTCCTAGGCTCCAGAGCTGAACCTGAGCGCCAACCTCTGGTGTAATAGAGGCTAGATGCTTGGGGCCTATGACAACAGAGGTGGGGGGGGGGGGAGGATGTAAGTGACATATGTCAGTCGGGTCGGCCCGTGTGCCGTAGTTTAAGAAATATCGGCATCTATAAGTACACCATGAAATTTTCATGGTGTAATTATACCTGAAATCGGGGATGTGATTTGTGAAGAGTTAGCATTATTGTCAGTGTTTCGTAATACAACTGTGAGTTGGCTAGTGCACCTTACCTTGAGGTTACCTTGAGATGTTTTCGGGGCTTAGCGTCCCCACGGCCCGGTCGTCGACCAGGCCTCCTGGTTGCTAGACTGGTCAACCAGGCTGTTGGACGCGGCAGCTCGCAGCCTGAGGTACAAGTCACAGCCTGGTTGATCAGGTGCAAACTATCACGTGCCTCTGCATGACTAACCATCCTCTGTGACGGGGATTTTTAGCATCGTGTAGCTAATATTTGGTCACTGTGTACTCCCCTTCATGTAGTCTTGAGCAGCTGCACATGTACAGAAATGTGCTAAGAAAAAGTAATATGAAATTGTTAGACAGCGGAGAGGGGGGGGGGGAAGAGACCCGGACGCTGCCGGGTGCCCCATATTGTAATAAAGAACTAATAATATCTCCTTTATTTATTGTTAGTCGGGGTAAGATTGGTAGACGTTTGGCAATGTTTACCCAAGCGTTGTGGAGGGTGGAGCCCCAGGTGCTGGTCACCCCCCCCCCCCCACACACAGGTGTGTAATTACCTAAGTGTAATTACCTAAGTGTAGTTACAGGATGAGAGCTACGCTCGTGGTGTCCCGTCTTCCCAGCACTCTTTGTCATATAACACTTTGAAACTACTGACGGTCTTGGCCTCCACCACCTTCTCCCCTAACTTGTTCCAACCGTCTACCACTCTGTTTGCGAAAGTGAATTTTCTTATATTTCTTCAGCATCTGTGTTTAGCTAGTTTAAATCTATGACCTCTTGTTCTTAAAGTTCCAGGTCTCAGGAAATCTTCCCTATCGATTTTATCAATTCCTGTTACTATTTTGTATGTAGTGATCATATCACCTCTTTTTCTTCTGTCTTCTAATTTTGGCATATTTAATGCCTCTAACCTCTCCTCGTAGCTCTTGCCCTTCAGTTCTGGAAGCCACTTATTAGCATGCCTTTGCACCTTTTCCAGTTTGTTGATGTGCTTCTTAAGATATGGGCACCACACAACAGCTGCATATTCTAGCTTTGGTCTAACAAAAGTCGTGAACAATTTCTTTAGTATATCGCCATCCATGAATTTAAAAGCAATTCTGAAGTTAGAAAACGTGGCATAGGCTCCTCGCACAATATTCTTTATGTGGTCCTCAGGTGATAGTTTTCTATCTAGAACCACCCCTAGATCTCTTTCTTAATCAGAATTCTTTAAAAAAATTTTCACATAATGTGTGTGTGTGTGTGTACTCACCTATTTGTGCTTGCAGGATCGAGCATTGACTCTTGGATCCCGCCTTTCCAGCTATCGGTTGTTTACAGCAATGACTCCTGTCCCATTTCCCTATCATACCTAATTTTAAAAGTATGAATAGAGTTTGCTTCCACAACCTGTTCCCAAAGTGCATTCCATTTTTCCACTACTCTCACTAGTTCCTAACATCTCTGTGACTCATCTGAGTTTCCAGTTTCCACCCATGTCCCCTCGTTCTGTTATTATTACGTGTGAACATTTCATCTATTTCCACTTTGTCAATTCCCCTGAGTATTTTATATGTCCCTATCATATCTCCTCTCTCCTTTCTTTTCTCAAGTGTCGTAAGATTCAGTTCCTTCAGACGCTCTTCATATCCCATCCCTCGTAACTCTGGGACAAGCCTCGTCGCAAACCTCTGAACCTTCTCCAGTTTCCTTATGTGTTTCTTCAGGTGGGGGCTCCATGATGGCGCGGCATACTCTTAGACTGGTCTCACGTAGGCAGTGTAAAGCGCCCTAAAAGCCTCCTCATTTTGGTTTCTGAATGAAGTTCTAATTTTCGCCAGTGTAGACTGTGTGTGTGTGTGTGTGTGTGTGCCCATTTGTGTGTGCGGGAATCGAACCCGCGCCACAGTGTGTGTGTGTGTGTGTGTGTGTGTGTGTGTGTGTGTGTGTGTGTGTGTGTGTGTGTGTGAGGTTGAAGAGTTGTGACAGATGAGGATTGCAGGATCCTCCAAGAGGACCTGAACAAGTTGGAGATGGTCAGAGAAATGGCTACTGGAGTTCAACACGAGCAAATGTAAAGTTATGGAAATGGGACTAGGTGATAGGAGACCAAAGGGACAGTACACAATGAAGGGGAACTGCCTACCTGTGACGACGCGTGAAAGAGACCTGGGTATGGACGTAACACCTAATCTATCTCCTGAAGTACATATAAATAGGATAACGACAGCAGCGTACTCTACACTGGCAAAAGTTAGAACATCATTCAGAAACCTAAGTAAGGAGGCATTTAGGGCGCTTTACACTGCCTACGTGAGGCCAGTCTTAGAGTATGCCGCCTCATCATGGAGTCCCCATCTGAAGAAGCATATATATAAGGAAACTAAAAAAGGTTCAGAGGTTTGCAACGAGACTCGTCAGAGAGCTACGAGGGATGGGGTACGAGGAGCGCCTGAGGGAACTGTGCCTTACGACACTAGAAAGAAGGGAGAGCGGGGGACATTATAGGAACGTATAAAATACTCAGAGGGATTGACAGAGTGGACATAGACGAAATGTTCACACGGAATAGTAACAGAACGAGGGGACATGGATGGAAGCTTGAAACTCAGATGAGTCACAGAGATGTTAGGAAGTTTTCTTTTAGCGTGAGAGTAGTGGGAAAATGGAATGCACTTGGGGAACAGGTTGTGGAAGCAAATACTATTCATAATTATAAAACTAGGTATGATAGGTAAATGGGACAGGAGTCATTGCTTTAAACATCCGATGCTCGAAAGGCGGGATCCAAGAGTCGATGCTCGATCCTGCAGACACAATTAGGTGAGTACAAATAGGTGAGTACACGCACGCGCGCGCCACGAGACCGAGGGCGGAGGCCAGTCTGTATTTCCTTGGATTGTATGAGAACCTTTGCCACTGTTTCTCACCCGTCACCCGCGACCCCGTCACGAGGAAACTTTAAGAACAAGATGGAGTAGCTGGAAAATGGTAACAGTAAAGTGGGTGAAGGAAAACCTTTCAAGAAGACAACGCACGAGGGCGGTAATGAGTGGAGTGCCCCAAGCGTCGGTGCTAGCACCCATTCTCTTCCTAATGTCAACCATCTGTCACGGGAAGTAAGCTCATTCTCATCTGTGTTTGCTGAAGAAGCTAAGCTAATGAGGCCAATCATAACTGAGGAGGACTGTAGCACGTTACAACACCAACGAGACGGTCTCCAGAAATGGTCTGAGAAATGGCTACTGGACGTTAACCCTGTAACACCCTTTAACACAACCTTTCATTTATAATGGTACATGGAAGGTTAGTAAGAAGACCTTCAGCATCAAGGTATCACTGCGGCCTTCACTGGTGCTGGGTGTCGCCCTCTGGCCAGGGACAGTGTCCCCCCCCCCCCCTGGTGCTGGGTGCCGCCCTCTGGCCGGGGACAGTGTCCCCCCCCCCTGGTGCTGGGTGTCGCCCTCTGGCCAGGGACAGTGTCCCCCCCCTGGTGCTGGGTGCCGCCCTCTGGCCAGGGACAGTGTCCCCCCCCCTGGTGCTGGGTGTCGCCCTCTGGCCGGGGACAGTGTCCCCCCCCTGGTGCTGGGTGCCGCCCTCTGGCCAGGGACAGTGCCCCCCCCCCCTGGTGCTGGGTGTCGCCCTCTGGCCGGGACAGTGTCCCCCCCCCTGGTGCTGGGTGTCGCCCTCTGGCCAGGGACAGTGCCCCCCCTGGTGCTGGGTGTCGCCCTCTGGCCGGGGACAGTGTCCCCCCCCCCCCCCCCTGGTGCTGGATGCCGCCCTCTGGCCAGGGACAGTGCCCCCCCCCCCTGGTGCTGGGTGTCGCCCTCTGGCCGGGGACAGTGTCCCCCCCCCCTGGTGCTGGGTGTCGCCCTCTGGCCGGGGACAGTGCCCCCCCTGGTGCTGGGTGTCGCCCGCTGGCCGGGGACAGTGTCCCCCCTGGTGCTGGGTGTCGCCCTCTGGCCGGGGACAGTGTCCCCCCCTGGTGCTGGGTGCCGCCCTCTGGCCGGGGACAGTGTCCCCCCCTGGTGCTGGGTGTCGCCCTCTGGCCGGGGACAGTGTCCCCCCCCCTGGTGCTGGGTGTCGCCCTCTGGCCGGGGACAGTGCCCCCCCTGGTGCTGGGTGTCGCCCGCTGGCCAGGGACAGTGTCCCCCCCCTGGTGCTGGGTGCCGCCCTCTGGCCAGGGACAGTGCCACCCCCACTGGTGCTGGGTGTCGCCCTCTGGCCGGGAGGACAGTGAACCACGCATCATGACCGCACCATATAACTTGCCACTCATCACTAACAGTGTTACGGTTCATCTTGGTCTGTGTTGACCTTAAAGACATTTTTATTTAATTTAGTTAGGAAAATAATGTCCCGCTTGAGTTTATAAATGAGTTGGGTAGCATTGTGTGTGTGTATTCACCTAGTTGTGTTTGCGGGGGTTGAGCTTTGCTCTTTCGGCCCGCCTCTCAACTGTCAATCAACTGTTTACTAACTACACTAACTTTTTTTTTTTTTTTTTTTTTTTTTTTTTTTTCTTCTTCTTCCCCCACACCACACACACACACACCCCACACACACCCCCCAGGAAGCAGCCCGTGACAGCTGACTAACTCCCAGGTACCTATTTACTGCTAGGTAACAGGGGCATTCAGGGTGAAAGAAACTTTGCCCATTTGTTTCTGCCTCGTGCGGGAATCGAACCCGAGCCACAGAATTACGAGTCCTGCGCGCTATCCACCAGGTTACGAGGCCCTATGTGTGTGTGTGTGTGTGTGTGTGTGTGTGTGTACTCACCTATTTGTGCTTGCGGGGGTTGAGCTTTGGCTCTTTGGTCCCGCCTCACAACTGTCAATCAACTGGTGTACAGATTCCTGAACCTACTGGGCTCCATCATATCTACATTTGAAACTGTGTATGGAGTCAGCCTCCACCACATCACTGCCTAATGCATTCCACCTTTTTACTCTGACACTGAAAAAGTTCCTTCTAACGTCTCTGTGGCTCATTTGGGTACTCAATTTCCACCTGTCCCCTTGTTCGCGTCCCACCAGTGTTGAATAGTTTATCCTTGTTTACCCGGTCGATTCCCCTGAGGATTTTGTAGGTTGTGATCATGTCTCCCCTTACTCTTCTGTCTTCCAGTGTCCTAAGGTGCAGTTCCCGCAGCCTTTCTTCGTAACTCATGCCTCTTGGTTCTGGGACTAGTCTAGTGGCATATCATTGAACTTTTTCCAGCTTAGTCTTGTGCTTGACAAGGTACGGGCTCCATGCTGGGGCCGCATACTCCAGGATTGGTCTTACATATGTGGTGTACAAGATTCTGAATGATTCCTTGCACAGGTTCCTGAACGCTGTTCTGATGTTAGCAGTCTCGCATATGCCGCAGACGTTATTCTTTTTATGTGGGCTTCAGGAGACAGGTTTGGTGTGATATCAACTCCTAGATAGACCTAGACCCCACCACAGCCTGGTTGGTCCGGCACTCCTTGAAGGAAACAATCTAGTTTCCTCTTGAAGATGTCCACGGTTGTTCCGGCAATATTTCTTCTACTCGCTGGGAGGACGTTGAACAACCGCGGACCTCTGATGTTTATACAGTGTTCTCTGATTGTGCCTATGGCACCTCTGTTCTTCACTGGTTTTATTCTGCATTTTCTTCCATATCGTTCACTCCAGTACGTTGTTATTTTACTGTATAGATTTGTCCCTCCAGTATTTTCCATGTGTATATTATTTGGTATCTCTCTCGTTTCCTTTCTAGTGAGTACATTTGGAGAGCTTTGAGTCGATCCCAATAATTTAGGTGCTTATCGAGTTCTCTCCTGAACACTGTGAGGGGTCTTCCAGTTAAGTCCCTTACGTGTAGTGACCCAACCATCGGTTTACCATCTGGTTCCCAGTTGCTGCTGGATGAACAGGGGCTAACAGTTCAATCAACTACCCAGTCAGTTCTACTTGTCAGAGCTCAACTCCGGCCCGAACTATTGTGTATCATGTGTCAAGTGTCAAGTGTGGCCCCGGGCCGGGCCGGGCCCCGGGCCGGGCCGGGCCCCGGGTGGAACAACTCCCAGAACATACACAACCTACCCAACAGGTACCATAGTCCTGGCTTTGTTGATGTTGACTCTTCCCTCTCACGGTACGTGGTCACATCATCCAAACTTTCTTTGTTGATGTTGACTCTTCCCTCTCACGGTACGTGCTCACATCATCCAAACTTTCTTTGTTGATGTTGACTCTTCCCTCTCACGGTACGTGCTCACATCATCCAAACTTTCTTTGTTGATGTTGACTCTTCCCTCTCACGGTACGTGGTCACATCATCCAAACTTTCTTTGTTGATGTTGACTCTTCCCTCTCACGTACGTGCTCACATCATCCAAACTTTCTTTGTTGATGTTGACTCTTCCCTCTCACGGTACGTGCTCACATCATCCAAACTTTCTTTGTTGATGTTGACTCTTCCCTCTCACGGTACGTGCTCACATCATCCAAACTTTCTAACAAACGTCACCACACATAAGTCTAACCCCCCCCCCCCTTTTTTTTTGTTTTTCTTTTTATTGTTACGTTCCCTTTATCCCGTCACCCTATTTTTACACCCATCCAACCCGTACACCTTATTGCTGGTGCTTCTCACCTTTTCGTCTTACTATTACCTCCTTCTAGGAATGACCTCCTCTCACCTGACTCTCACCTCGCGCTTGCCTGACCGCGTCTCCGTCGCTCCCACACACACACACCCGCCCCTGTGTCTGGTAAGTCCACTACGGGCTCACCATAGCCCGTGCTACTTGGAACGTTTTGTTCCCAGTAGCTGAATCTAAATCAACAATAATAATTAGCTCCTATCAGGGTCCACCTGATAATGGTCGAGGACGGACGGAGACGTGGTAGCCTCGCCATCTTGTGGTGCGGGGTCTGGTCATCCCAAACCCCATCGAGGCACACGTGTGGTCTCGCAGGCATGGTTAATGGACACCTTCCTCCAAACTGTCAACGCTCACTGGAATATATGCAACATATATTTCTAGCAGGTGGAGGTGTGACGCGGCCGCGGATATGATGCAAGGTAACAAAAATGTTCTCTTATGCATTGTGAAAGGCTTGGACAAGGTGGCCAGGATGATGATCAACTTCTTGACCAACTGGAAATGTCTTGGTAGTGCGGGGGGGGGGGGGGCGTGAGGGTGCCAGGAGGAGGAGGAGGGCTCCGTGCTGGGGCCGCATACTCCAGGATTGGTCTTACATATGTGGTGTACAAGATTCTGAATGATTGCTTACACAGGTTCCTGAACGCCGTTCTGATGTTAGCCAGCCTCGCATATGCCGCAGACATTATTCTCTTTATGTGGGCTTCAGGAGACAGGTTTGGTGTGATATCAACTCCTAGATCTTTCTCTCTGTCTGTTTCATTAAGTACTTTATCTCCTATTCTGTATCCTGTGCCTGGCCTCCTGTTTCCACTGCCTAGTTTCATTACTTTGCATTTACTCGGGTTGAACTTCAACAGCCATTTGTTGGACCATTCACTCAGTCTGTCTAGGTCATCTTGTAGCCTCCTACTATCATCCTCTGTTTCAATCCTCCTCATAATTTTTGCATCGTCGGCAAACATTGAGAGGAACGAATCTATACCCTCTGGGAGATCATTTACATGTACCAGAAACAGTATAGGTCCAAGGACTGACCCCTGCGGGACTCCACTTGTGACGTCTCGCCAATCTGAGACCTCACCCCTCACACTGATTCGTTGTCTCCTGTTGCTTAGGTACTCCTCTATCCACCGGAGTACCTTCCCTCTCACTCCAGCCTGCATCTCCAACTTTCGCACTAGCCTCTTGTGTGGCACTGTATCAAAGGCTTTCTGACAATCCAAAAATATGCAGTCTGCCCACCCTTCTCTTTCTTGCCTTATTTTTGTTGCCTGTGTGTTGATGTGTTGATGTATTCTTTTGTTGATGTGTGTGTGTGTGTGTGTGTGTGTGTGTGTGTGGTGTGTGTGTGTGTGTACTCACCTAGTTGTGTTTGCGGGGGTTGAGCTCTGGCTCTTTGGTCCCGCCTCTCAACCGTCAATCAACAGGTGTACAGATTCATGAGCCTATCGGGCTCTGTCATATCTACACTTGAAACTGTGTATGGAGTCAGCCTCCACCACATCACTTCCTAAATCACTAAACCACATCACTGTGTGTGTGTGTGTGTGTGTGTGTGTGTGTGTGTGTGTGTGTGTGTGTGTGTGTGTGTGTGTGTGTGTGTATGTATGTATGTATGTATGTGCGTGCGCGCACACCAGTCACAGGTCACCGTCACCAGTAACTGGTGACTTGCTTGTTGACTCAACTTGTTGACGTGCAGATTACAGCTACCTTCCCGCTAATCCTTCAGCTAACATGACACCTTTGTCAACATGCATGACACCGTCTCTGTCAACCCCCATGACGCGCTCATTGTGCCCGACCCTCGTAAAACACTTGTGGCTATTTGCTGGTGTTGTGGTGACGAGTCCCTGAGGAGCCCCGGTATAGCCCTGGTCTCGGCCCTCATGACCACCCGCGTGTACACCACCCAAGTCTCCGTCCCACCCTGGTGCCTTCTGTCATGCCTCCACTCTCTTTATGGTGGCTTATACCACAACGCTGGCCCCCAGCCGCCGCCCCGCCCCGCCCCGCTGGCCCCCAGCCGCCGCCGCCCCGCCCCGCCCCGCTGGCCCCCAGCCGCCGCCGCCCCGCCCCGCTGGCCCCCAGCCGCCGCCCCGCTGGCCCCCAGCCGCCGCCCCGCTGGCCCCAGCCGCCGCCCCGCTGGCCCCCAGCCGCCGCCCCGCTGGCCCCCAGCCGCCCCGCTCGTGCATCACGTGCAACGGCTTAACTTAACCGAATTGCATAGCTTAATGGTGAAAATTTACAATCTCACTAGTTCTGTCCCCTCCCTCCCCGTCCCCTCCCTCCCCGTCCCCTCCCTCAAGTTCTGTCCCCTCCCTCCCCGTCCCCTCCCTCAAGTTCTGTCCCCTCCCTCCCCGTCTCCTCCCTCCCCGTCCCCTCCCTCAAGTTCTGTCCCTCCCTCCCCGTCCCCTCCCTCAAGTTCTGTCCCCTCCTCCCCGTCCCCTCCCTCCCCGTCCCCTCCCTCAAGTTCTGTCCCCTCCCTCCCCGTCCTCCCTCCCTCAAGTTCTGTACAATCTCCTCTCCCTCTCTCTTCTTTTTCTTCTCTCTCTCTCTCTCTCTCTCTCTCTCTCGTTCTCTCTCTCTCTCTCTCTCTCTCTCTCTCTCTCTCTCTCTCTCTCTCTCTCTCTCTCTCTCTCTCTCTCTCTCTCTCTCTCTCTCTCTCTCTCTCTCTCTCTCGTTCTCTCTCTCTCTCTCTCTCGTTCTCTCTCTCGTTCTCTCTTTTGGGCTGCGCGCGCGACTTTTTTTGTTATAAAAAAAATGCTTGTCATAAACTTCAATTAAGCTGTGATCTGAGTAACAGGTATTTGTAATCATTATGTTCCTGATCAATTCATCATTATTAGTGAAAATGAGGTCCAGCGTGTTCTCCTTCCTAGTTGGTTCTACTATTTGCTGGTTTAAGGCAAACCTGTCGCACATCCGTAGCAGGTCATTTGCATGTGCCTGTTCATTTAGGATACTTCCCGGTATTCTCTCTGATATTACTGTATTAGCCAGGTGCTTCCATTTCAGGTGCCGTAGGTTGAAGTCCCCAAGCAGGATGATGTTCGGGGCAGGATTTGTGAGGTTTTCCAAGCAGTGTTCTATTTTCATTAGTTGGTCTTTAAACTGCTGAGGGTTTGCCTCCGGTGACTTATATACAAGGACAATAACTACATTTAGGATCTCTATTTTTATGTATAGTTACATCACATACATACATTGTATAGGTGATACATTACATGGTCAATCTTGGGTACAAGTCCAATGTATGAAGTGTTCCAGTATTCATATAGTAGTTATTACACTGGAGGAAAATACTGGAGGGTATTTTCAGTACCAGTATTCAGTACTTTTCCTCCAGTACCTCGATGATACTAGATGAAATTAAGTGGAAAATACTGGAGGGCCAGGGCCCAAATCTACACAGTAAAATAACAACGTACTGGAGTGAACGATATGCAAGAAAATGCAGAATAGAACCAGTAAAGAGCAGAGGTGCCACAGGCACAATCAGAGAACACTGTATAAACATCAGAGGTCCGCGGCTGTTCAACACCTTCCCAGCGAGCATAAGAAATATTGCCGGAACAACCGTGGACATCTTCAAGAGGAAACTAGATAGATAGGTTCGGCAAGGAGTGCCGGACCAACCAGGCTGTGGTGGGTATGTGGGCCTGCGGGCCGCTCCAAGCAACAGCCTGGTGGACCAAACTCTCACAAGTCAAGCCTGGCCTCGGGCCGGGCTTGGGGAGTAGAAGAACTCCCAGAACCCCATCAATTAGAGAGTTCAGCATACCTTAGCCTTGGAGGGCGAAAGTCAGTCAGTATGGGACATTCTACAATATAATGTTCAAGAGTGCATGTTTTCTCTTTCACAAAGTTGACACATTGTGTACTCGATATTTGGGTTTTGAGAAAGCTGCCAGATACGTCTATATCCCAGGCGTATTCTGGCCACTATAACATCACATTGCCGAGTTCTTGTTCTATTAGTCCCATATGTGAATGTCTCCTCACGATATCTATCATAATATTTATGCTACAACTTTCAGGTCTTTTTGAATTTGTTAGGTCGGTGAGATTTTCATTAGATATTTGTTTAAGTATTCTCTTTGTCACTGCTAATGAAACACCCATATCAATTTCTACCACTGGTTTTCTGCAGGCTGACTTAGCAAGCATATCAACAGTGTCATGCCTTAAGATGCCAACATGTGATGGTATCCATAGAAATTTAATTTCAAATCTGTTTTCTTTAGCAGCTAAAAAATTCATTCATTCATCACTGACTATTTTCTGGGTGTCACTACTATGTGCGTTCAATGCCAGGAGTGCACAGTGCGAGTCACAGTAAATAAGTCGAGGGGTGTAGTGTAAGGGTGTGGATGTTGGGGGCGAGAGTGAAAGTGTGGTGGCGGGGTACCCTGCCTCCCCGCTGCCACCCATACCCACCTGGAGGGGTACCCTGCCTCACTCCCCCCCCCCACATACCCACCCGATAACGGTACAGCCACTCTCACTACCCTTCAGCCACTGCCGATGCCCCGTACCCACCTTAACTCTCTCCTCTAATAAGCCAACTGACTGGGTAATCATGTGTGCGCCAACGCGCGCGCGAGTGCTCGCAATAATTGTGCATGTTGGGTAGAGTGTCAGCTCCTGAGCCCCGTCATACCAGCTGTGTGTTGTGTAGTGGTCACTCCAGACGCCGGCCAGTGTGCTCTCCAACTTTCAGAAACTCAATATTTTATTTCAACTGACCCGCCCATGTTGCACGCTCCCCCTTTGTCAACCACTGGGACCCCAGCAGCTCCCCCCGGGGACCCCAGCAGCTCCCCCCCAGGGACCCCAGCAGCTCCCCCCTAGGGACCCCAGCAGCTCCCCCCCCGGGGACCCCAGCAGCCCCCCCCCCCGGGGACCCCAGCAGCCCTCCCCCGGGGACCCCAGCAGCTCCCCCCCCCCCCGGGACCCCAGCAGCTCCCCCCCCCGGGGACCCCAGCAGCTCCCCCCCCGGGGACCCCAGCAGCTCCCCCCCGGGGACCCCAGCAGCTCCCCCGGGGACCCCAGCAGCCCTCCCCCCGGGGACCCCAGCAGCTCCCCCCGGGGACCCCAGCAGCTCCCCCCGGGGACCCCAGCAGCTCCCCCCCCCGGGACCCCAGCAGCTCCCCCCGGGGACCCCAGCAGCTCCCCCCGGGGACCCCAGCAGCTCCCCCGGGGACCCCAGCAGCTCCCCCGGGGACCCCCAGCAGCTCCCCGCCGGGGACCCCAGCAGCTCCCCCGGGGACCCCAGCAGCTCCCCCCGGGGACCCCAGCAGCTCCCCCCCGGGGACCCCAGCAGCCCCCCCCGGGGACCCCAGCAGCTCCCCCCCGGGGACCCCAGTAGCTCCCCCCGGGGACCCCAGTAGCTCCCCCGGGGACCCCAGCAGCTCCCCCCCCCCGGGGACCCCAGCAGCTCCCCCACCCGGGGACCCCAGCACCTCCCCCCCCGGGGACCCCAGCACCTCCCTCCCCGGGGACCCCAGTAGCTCCCCCCCCCCCCCAGTAGGGGACCCCAGCAGCCCCCCCCCCCGGGGACCCCAGTAGCTCCCCCCCCCGGGGCAGCCCCCCCCCCGGGGACCCCAGTAGCTCTCCCCCCGGGGACCCCAGTAGCTCTTCCCCCCGGGGACACCAGCAGCTCCCCCCCCCGGGGACCCCAGCAGCTCCCCCCCCCGGGGACCCCAGCAGCTCCCCCCCGGGGACCCCAGCAGCTCCCCCCCCGGGGACCCCAGATTCCCCCCGGGGACCCCAGCAGCTCCCCCCGGGGACCCCAGCAGCTCTCCCCCCCCCGGGGACCCCAGCAGCTCCCCCCCCCCCGGGGACCCCAGCAGCTCCCCCCCCCCGGGGACCCCAGCAGCTCCCCCCGGGGACCCCAGCAGCTCCCCCCCCCGGGGACCCCAGCAGCTCCCCCCCCCCGGGGACCCCAGCAGCTCCCCCCCCCCGGGGACCCCAGCAGCTCCCCCCCCCCGGGGACCCCAGCAGCTCCCCCCCCCGGGGACCCCAGCAGCTCCCCCCCCCGGGGACCCCAGCAGCTCCCCCCCCCGGGGACCCCAGCAGCTCCCTCCCCCCGGGGACCCCAGCAGCTCCCCCCCCCGGGGACCCCAGCAGCCCCCCCCCGGGGACCCCAGCAGCTCCCCCCCCGGGGACCCCAGCAGCCCCCCCCGGGGACCCCAGCAGCTCCCCCCCCCGGGACTCCAGCAGCTCCCCCCCCCCGGGACCCCAGCAGCTCCCCCCCCCCCGGGACTCCAGCAGCTCCCCCCCCCGGGGACCCCAGCAGCTCCTCCCCCCCCCCCCCGGGGACCCCAGCAACTCCCCCCCCCTCCGGGGACCCCAGCAGCTCCCCCCCCCTCCGGGGACGCCAGCAGCTCCCCCCTCCGGGGACGCCAGCAGCTCCCCCCCCTCCGGGGACCCCAGCAGCTCCCCCCCGGGGACCCCAGCAGCTCCCCCCCCCGGGGACCCCAGCAGCTCCCCCCCCCCGGGACTCCAGCAGCTCCCCCCCCCCCGGGGACTCCAGCAGCTCCCCCCCCGGGGACTCCAGCGGCTCCCCCCCCCGGGGACCCCAGCGGCTCCCCCCCCCGGGGACCCCAGCAGCTCCCCCCCCTCCGGGGACGCCAGCAGCTCCCCCCCCCTCCGGGGACGCCAGCAGCTCCCCCCCCCCCTCTCGGGGACGCCAGCAGCTCCCCCCCCCTCCGGGGACGCCAGCAGCTCCCCCCCTCCGGGGACGCCAGCAGCTCCCCCCTCCGGGGACGCCAGCAGCTCCCCCCTCAGGGGACGCCAGCAGCTCCACCCCCCGGGGACGCCAGCAGCTCCCCCCCCGGGGACCCCAGCAACTCCCCCCCTCCCGGGGACGCCAGCAGCGCCCCCCCCCCCGGGGACTCCAGCAGCTCCTTCCCGGGGACTCCAGCAGCTCCCCCCCCCCGGGGACCCCAGCAGCTCCCCCCCCCCGGGGACCCCAGCAGCTCCCCCCCCGGGGACCCCAGCAGCTCCCCCCCCCGGGGACCCCAGCAGCTCCCCCCCGGGGACTCCAGCAGCTCCCCCCCTCCGGGGACCCAGCAGCTTCCCCCCCCTCCGGGGACGCCAGCAGCTCCCCCCCCCCGGGGACCCCAGCAGCTTCCCCCCCCCTCCGGGGACGCCAGCAGCTCCCCCCCCCCCCGGGGACGCCAGCAGCTCCCCCCCCGGGGACGCCAGCAGCTCCCCCCCCCGGGGACGCCAGCAGCTCCCCCCCGGGGACCCCAACAGCTCCCCCCCCCGGGACCCCAGCAGCTCCCCCCCGGGGACCCCCAGCAGCTTCCCACCCCCTGGGGACCCCCAGCAGTTCCCCCCCCCGGGGACCCCCAGCAGCTTCTCACCCCCCGGGGACCCCCAGCAGTTCCCCCCCCCCCCCACCCCGGGGACCCCCAGCAGCTTCCCCCCCCCGGGGACCCCAGCAGCTCCCCCCCGGGGACCCCAGCAGCTGATAATGTTCGAGTGTGTGTCCCTGTCTTTGTCCACACACTTTACACTTTACTTCATGTAGATCCCTATACAAGTCGAACTGCCACAGACACCTGTAGCCAAGTCTTATTCAAGCTGTGACAACATCTGTTAGTCTACTTACATTGTTACTTGTCCCATACTCATGTTTTACTGGACACATTTCATTGTGATGAACAATGGACCTGCTAGTTCCAGTTTGCTCTGTTCTGTTTTCTTCAAATTCATCCAAGAGTTCTCGTTTAATGACACATTTAAGGGATTTATCTGATAAATCAAGATTCCGTTCAACACTGTCCTTATGTAGTGTAACTTTAGCCTCTCACAGTTGCTAGATTACTATGACCTGGCACCTTAGGTGCCATGGAAGACAAGCAAAAGGCTGATGTAATATACACACACCTTGCAAAAGCAAGATGCAACTGTATGATGGCTCCCAGCTTGACTATGTAAACAGATTCAAATACCTTGGCCTTGAGGTGCCACTGTATGGTCCTGTTGTATTCAGACTCTGTCGTCAATATAAAGAGAGGCTCCGAGCTCTCAAGGCTGTTGCAGGTTATCACTCAGGCTATGGTGCCAATGTCACAATTGTCAAAATGATGTACCTTGCATACATCAGATCTTTAGTGGTTTATGCTGCACCTCTGCTTGTTTTGATGCCTGAAAGACAAGCTTGGAGGGTTTGAAAAATTGCAGAACGAAGCCTTGAGGGTAATCCTTGGGTGCCCTCATACTACAAAGATACTTAATATGAGAAAGGAACTTAATATTCTGAGCGTTGTTGATCGTGTTACTGAAATTAACTGTCAAATTGGTATAAAAATGCTTAGGCTAACTCATCCTAATCCTTGCACAGAAGCCCTCCAGAATTTCTTTATTGAAGATCAGCATTGTTCCAAATGGATAACAAAAACTGGAACTCAACTCAGAATGTATGGGGTTCATGATTTGTACCAAGAGAAACAACAACGGCACTTTCCTGCACCGTGGGAGGTTACACTGTTTCCAGTTTTAATCCCTCCCTTTCCACCCAAGAAGCAAATTAGAGATCAGCCCAAGCTTCGTCTTGAGGCAAAGCTCAAAGCCTTAAGCCATATTGATGCTCTGTCCACAGAGCATTCTCTCTCTCTCAGATCATATACACTGATGGTTCCCTACACCGCACCACGGGTGCAGCTGGAAGTGCAGTTGTTCTGACAATGGGCGATGGCTTGTACTTTGAGTGGGCAGTCCGTATAAACAACTGGGCCTCTACCCTTCAGACCCAACTATTTGCCTTGCTCGTTGCACTGAAATGTGTACAAGTCTCCAAACTTGAAACATTAATTGTAAGTGACTCCTTATCATCCTTAAATGCTCTCAACTCTTTAAGACATAACTGTAACATGCTCGTGTCTGAAGCTAGACACAAATACAACAAAATTATTAAGGATGGTAACAGAGTCCATTTCATGTGGTCTCCATCTCATGTTGGCCTCCGAATGCATGATAAGAGCTGATAAGTTAGCCAAAGAATCTGCCTTTAAAGGAGCCGTTGAGTGTAACCTTGGATTGTCAATGAGCAATCTGAGAGCAGCAGTACACCGAGAACTTCAACAAGATCTTGTAGATCTGAGGCAAAGTGAAATTGACACCAGTAATTCCATCTATCATCATACAAGAGGAGCCACACATCTATGGATCATCCAATAAAATCAGCAGACTTCTAGATGTTACTACTGCTCGGCTTAGACTCGGTTACAAGTATCTCTGGGAATTCTCATTATCTGCCGATGTAGACCTGACCAAATGTAAACTGTGTCAACAAAATTATTCGCACACCCTCCGTCACTATGTGATGGAGTGCGAAAAGATACGTGAATTTAGAGACAATTCTATAACCAATGTTCCAGCGATGTGTCAATATTTCATTCAAAATGATCTGCTACCAGAAATTTTAGCCAAATATCCCCAGTTTGCTAACTGTAGGTAGTAACTAAGTGATTGAAACCTATCCACCGCTGCCCACTGGATGGGGGGCGGTGTGCAGGACAAACATATAAATTTTGACACTAGCTCTCCACATATGTCAGTTGCTTAATTTAGAACCTGTACTTGAGGTCGATCTCGAACCCATTGTTGATGTGATGACTTATATTGAATTTTGTAACTAGCTCATCAAGATTGTAACTTGCTTAGCTAAATGAATTGTGGGGTTCAGTCCCTGAGCCCATTATGTGCCTCTGTAACCCTTTCCACTACCGCCCACAAGATGGGTATGGGGTGCATAATAAATGAACTAAACTAAACTCGTGTTCTCTAGAGTGTGGAATATTGTTGCAGTCTAACAGCTCCATTCAGAACGGAGAAATTGCTTACCTAGAGAGCGTGCAAAGATCCTTTACCGTTAGAATCCACTCTTATAAGACATCTTAATTATTGGAACCGATTAAAAGTTGATAGCGCAGTACCCTCTACACATCAGGGGCATAACTGGCCGGCCTCTCAGTGTTCAAGAGGGAACTCGATGAACACCTCCAAAGAATACCTGATCAACCAGGCTGTGACTCTTACGCCAGGCTGCGAGCAGCCGCGGCCAACAGACTGGTTGACCAGACGATCAACCTTGAGGGCTGGTCGGAGACAGGGCAGGGAGGCCGTTGATCCCCGGAAGCTTCACAAGGTAGGGCGTCAACTTATCATGTTCGTGCAGGTCAATGTGAGAAGGAATCACAACATTTTGTTACGTAATCATACTTAATAAGAGGGTAAATATGTCTGGCTTCAGAGACAAGTACGTTAGTTCTTTATTGTTTATTGCTCGTAGTGAGGAAAGTGAGTCGGAAATAATTAAGCTGTCTACTTCAGTGTTGTCAAGAATTTCGAGTGGTTCCAGTACTTTATTTCTTTGAATTGTGCTGCCATCGGGCTGATGAGCAATAACAGCACTTCCTGCCCTCCCTGTAGCTGTCTTGAGTGATCCGTCAGTGTATATGGTCTGTGTTATGTTGTTTTCAGCTTGTATATTGTGAATGTGTTCTATGGTGCTTAATTTAGCAGCAAGCTGAGCATGAGGGTTGCTTGTGATTAGTTTCTTGGTGGGGTATGCAGGGGTCAGGATGTCAAAAGGTACTATCTGCCAGGGTGGAAGGAAGTGGTGTACTCTTTCATCTGTATATACATCGTGCAGTCCCATCATTTTAATATGAGTGGCAGTTCTTTGAATCCATAAGGCTCTCTGGTTCCATTACGTATGTGTTCTAACAGTTCAACTGACAGACTGTTGCTTTTGTTATCACGCAGAAGCTTTAGTCCCATCATAAGATCAATTTCAAATATTCTATCTTGAATGCTCCGTATATTTAATTGTTTCCGCATATTGAGAACTTTGGTAGTTATAGGACAGCCAAGTATAATTCTGAGTGCTTCATTTTGCATTTTTTCCAGTCTATCAATACTTTTGCCATTTTGCAGGACCAAAGCTGGTACATGATAGTCTATCAGAGACCTTATATATGCTAAGTACATCATTTTTTCTATTCTAATATTAACACCGTATTTAGGGCTGTATCCCATTATAGTTTTGAGAGCCTTGGGTCTCTCTCTACATGGTCGATGTAACTTATTGACTGCAGTACTATCTGCCAGGGTGGCACCAAAAGGGACAAGGGACAGTACAAGGGACACACACAACAAGGTATTTGAAAGGAGAGACATAGTCTATTGGTATGTTATTTATCTTAAGTTTTCGTGGTCGACTTTTGTGATGATGGTGTTGGCCGTTGTCCGGTGTAGACCCCTGCTGCAGCCCGGGCCACCGGTCCAGACCCCTGCTGCAGCCTGGGCCACCGGTCCAGACCCCTGCTGCAGCCCGGGCCACCGGTCCAGACCCCTGCTGCAGCCCGGGCCACCGGTCCAGACCCCTGCTGCAGCCTGGGCCACCGGTCCAGACCCCTGCTGCAGCCCGGGCCACCGGTCCAGACCCCTGCTGCAGCCCGGGCCACCGGTCCAGACCCCTGCTGCAGCCTGGGCCACCGGTCCAGACCCCTGCTGCAGCCCGGGCCACCGGTCCAGACCCCTGCTGCAGCCCGGGCCACCGGTCCAGACCCCTGCTGCAGCCCGGGCCACCGGTCCAGACCCCTGCTGCAGCCCGGGCCACCGGTCCAGACCCCTGCTGCAGCCCGGGCCACCGGTCCAGACCCCTGCTGCAGCCCGGGCCACCGGTCCAGACCCCTGCTGCAGCCCGGGCCACCGGTCCAGACCCCTGCTGCAGCCCGGGCCACCGGTCCAGACCCCTGCTGCAGCCCGGGCCACCGGTCCAGACCCCTGCTGCAGCCCGGGCCACCGGTCCAGACCCCTGCTGCAGCCCGGGCCACCGGTCCAGACCCCTGCTGCAGCCCGGGCCACCGGTCCAGACCCCTGCTGCAGCCCGGGCCACCGGTCCAGACCCCTGCTGCAGCCCGGGCCACCGGTCCAGACCCCTGCTGCAGCCCGGGCCACCGGTCCAGACCCCTGCTGCAGCCCGGGCCACCGGTCCAGACCCCTGCTGCAGCCCGGGCCACCGGTCCAGACCCCTGCTGCAGCCCGGGCCACCGGTCCAGACCCCTGCTGCAGCCCGGGCCACCGGTCCAGACCCCTGCTGCAGCCCGGGCCACCGGTCCAGACCCCTGCTGCAGCCTGGGCCACCGGTCCAGACCCCTGCTGCAGCCCGGGCCACCGGTCCAGACCCCTGCTGCAGCCCGGGCCACCGGTCCAGACCCCTGCTGCAGCCCGGGCCACCGGTCCAGACCCCTGCTGCAGCCCGGGCCACCGGTCCAGACCCCTGCTGCAGCCCGGGCCACCGGTCCAGACCCCTGCTGCAGCCCGGGCCACCGGTCCAGACCCCTGCTGCAGCCCGGGCCACCGGTCCAGACCCCTGCTGCAGCCCGGGCCACCGGTCCAGACCCCTGCTGCAGCCCGGGCCACCGGTCCAGACCCCTGCTGCAGCCCGGGCCACCGGTCCAGACCCCTGCTGCAGCCCGGGCCACCGGTCCAGACCCCTGCTGCAGCCCGGGCCACCGGTCCAGACCCCTGCTGCAGCCCGGGCCACCGGTCCAGACCCCTGCTGCAGCCCGGGCCACCGGTCCAGACCCCTGCTGCAGCCCGGGCCACCGGTCCAGACCCCCTGCTGCAGCCCGGGCCACCGGTCCAGACCCCTGCTGCAGCCCGGGCCACCGGTCCAGACCCCTGCTGCAGCCCGGGCCACCGGTCCAGACCCCTGCTGCAGCCCGGGCCACCGGTCCAGACCCCTGCTGCAGCCCGGGCCAGTGTCACCACGTTGTGACGAGCGCCACAGTCAGCCTAGCCTCTCCCTCACACACATGTCCACTAGTGGAAATCACATTAAGATTCAGTACATGTGTTGGTCATCATCAGAAAATAAAGTAACAAAATGCAGGTGACACAAACACAGTATAAAAGTGACATTTAATGAAAAGATAATCTATCTTTTTCCTTATATCCATTCATATCCAAAGTTTACTGTATTGTAGTGCCCTCTTAAGTGATACGAAACTAAATACTGAGCAATACCTCTAAACAAGGTTAATGAGGCTGTCTTAACAACTGTGTGTACGTCAGTCGTTAACTTACACAAGTGGCGTGAGCACAAATAGCAGTCTCGTGCTGTCACTAGGCTGCGGCACTCTACTTTTAATTCCATTGAACTTGAATACAGTACTGAAATTGAAATTGAAATAAGTTTATTGAGGTAAAAAACACACAAAGGGATGAGGTAGCTCAAGCTATTCTCACCCCATTAATACAGTACTTGTATAGGCAAGCACCATAAAATAATTCATAGAACTCGTCGTTACGAAGCTTGTAATCATTCATAACTTAACCCAACACTTCGACAACAAAAGCGGCGTTGCCAGTTTGCACATTGCACTGAACTGATGGTGAAAGAAATACTTTACCTGGACTGTACCTGTATGAGGGTGTTCCTGTGTGGCCACCTGGCGGCTCCACCTGCCCAACCTGACCTGTTCTCAAGGTCACGTGTCCCCACAACCTTACACCATCTACAAACTATTTCACTTATTTTTTCAACTAATTTTTACCAGTTTTGGTTTATTTTCTACCACACATGTGACCATTCATTTACACACTGCTGATATATTTATACACCTACGTGGATACATTTTCTGCTGTCCTCCATGGCCTGTGTTAGAGATCTGTTGTGGAAGTTAGTGTAGAGTTATTGAGTACTCGACCACGGAGGGTGGTTGTGGGTGTGGTAGTGGTGACCCGTCCACAACACTGACGGGTGGTTGTGGGTGTGGTAGTGGTGACCCGTCCACAACACTGACGGGTGGTTGTGGGTGTGGTAGTGGTGACCCGTCCACAACACTGACGGGTGGTTGTGGGTGTGGTAGTGGTGACCCGTCCACAACACTGACGGGTGGTTGTGGTAGTGGTGACCCGTCCACAACACTGACGGGTGGTTGTGGGTGTGGTAGTGGTGACCCGTCCACAACACTGACGGGTGGTTGTGGTAGTAGTGACCCGTCCACAACACTGACGGGTGGTTGTGGGTGTGGTAGTGGTGACCCGTCCACAACACTGACGGGTGGTTGTGGTAGTAGTGACCCGTCCACAACACTGACGGGTGGTTGTGGTAGTAGTGACCCGTCCACAACACTGACGGGTGGTTGTGGGTGTGGTAGTGGTGACCCGTCCACAACACTGACGGGTGGTTGTGGGTGTGGTAGTGGTGACCAGCCCACAACACTGACGGGTGGTTGTGGGTGTGGTAGTGGTGACCCGTCCACAACACTGACGGGTGGTTGTGGTAGTGGTGACCCGTCCACAACACTGACGGGTGGTTGTGGGTGTGGTAGTGGTGACCCGTCCACAACACTGACGGGTGGTTGTGGGTGTGGTAGTGGTGACCAGCCCACAACACTGACGGGTGGTTGTGGGTGTGGTAGTGGTAACCCGTCCACAACACTGACGGGTGGTGACAGTGTGAGACAGTGTTACCACCAACACAACTGGCGCCTCAGTTACCACCACTGGTGCTCTACCCTCACACCACCACCACCAACACCTCCACAACTGGCGCCTCAGTTACCACCACTGGTGCTCTACCCTCACACCACCACCACCAACACCTCCACAACTGGCGCCTCAGTTACCACCACTGGTGCTCTACCCTCACACCACCATCACCAACACCTCCACAACTGGCGCCTCAGTTACCACCACTGGTGCTCTACCCTCACACCACCACCACCAACACCTCCACAACTGGCGCCTCAGTTACCACCACTGGTGCTCTACCCTCACACCACCACCACCACCAACACCTCCACAACTGGCGCCTCAGTTACCACCACTGGTGCTCTACCATCACACCACCACCAACACCTCCACAACTGGCGCCTCAGTTACCACCACTGGTGCTCTACCATCACACTACCACCACCAACACCTCCACAACTGGCGCCTCAGTTACCACCACTGGTGCTCTACCCTCACACTACCACCACCAACACCTCCACAACTGGCGCCTCAGTTACCACCACTGGTGCTCTACCATCACACCACCACCACCAACACCTCCACAACTGGCGCCTCAGTTACCACCACTGGTGCTCTACCATCACACCACCACCAACACCTCCACAACTGGCGCCTCAGTTACCACCACTGGTGCTCTACCCTCACACCACCACCACCAACACCTCCACAACTGGCGCCTCAGTTACCACCACTGGTGCTCTACCCTCACACCACCACCACCAACACCTCCACAACTGGCGCCTCAGTTACCACCACTGGTGCTCTACCCTCACACCACCACCAACACCTCCACAACTGGCGCCTCAGTTACCACCACTGGTGCTCTACCCTCACACCACCACCACCAACACCTCCACAACTGGCGCCTCAGTTACCACCACTGGTGCTCTACCCTCACACCACCACCACCAACACCTCCACAACTGGCGCCTCAGTTACCACCACTGGTGCTCTACCCTCACACCACCACCACCAACACCTCCACAACTGGCGCCTCAGTTACCACCACTGGTGCTCTACCATCACACCACCACCAACACCAACACCAACACCTCCACAACTGGCGCCTCAGTTACCACCACTGGTGCTCTACCATCACACTACCACCACCAACACAACTGGCGCCTCAGTTACCACCACTGGTGCTCTACCATCACACTACCACCACCAACACCAACACAACTGGCGCCTCAGTTACCACCACTGGTGCTCTACCATCACACTACCACCACCAACACCAACACAACTGGCGCCTCAGTTACCACCACTGGTGCTCTACCCTCACACTACCACCACCAACACCAACACAACTGGCGCCTCAGTTACCACCACTGGTGCTCTACCCTCACACTACCACCACCAACACCAACACAACTGGCGCCTCAGTTACCACCACTGGTGCTCTACCCTCACACTACCACCACCAACACCTCCAATAAACCACATGTTATTTCCTGCAGACTGAACCCTTTCTGGATTGGTTCCTATTTTTGTATGTGGTGAAAAGTGAATTAAGAGAAGTGCTGAATAAATAAACCAGCGAGGTTTATTTATTATTTATTTAAACACTGCAGTGTTTATTATTAACCAAAGAGAAGCCAATAATAATAACCGCGTGAATGTGTGCAGCTGTGTGTGCTTGGTCACGTCGTCCTCAACCCTCGCTCCCTTCACTCTTCTCCGCCAAATATTGTATTAGAGGAATACAGAGAACATATACGGCATACATAGACGCTATAAAGCACCTAAATTATTGGGATCGTCTCAAAGCTCTCCAAATGTATTCACTAGAAAGGAGACGAGAGAGATACCAAATAATATACACCTGGAAGATACTGGAGGGCCAGGTCCCAAATTTACACAGTAAAATAACAACATACTGGAGTGAACGATATGGAAGAAAATGCAGAATAGAACCAGTGAAGAGCAGAGGTGCCATAGACACAATCAGAGAACACTGTATAAACATCAGAGGTCCGCGGTTGTTCAACATCTTCCCAGCGACTATAAGAAATTTTGCCGGAACAACCGTGGACATTTTCAAAAGGAAACTAGATTGTTTTCTTCAAGGAGTGCCGGACCAACCGGGCTGTGATGGGTATGTGGGCCTGCGGGCCGCTCCAAGCAACAGCCTGGTGGACCAAACTCTCACAAGTCAAGCCTGGCCCCGAGTAGAAGAACTCCCTTCTACTCCCCAACCGGGCTTGGGGAGTAGAATAACTCCCAGAACCCCATCAAGCAGATATTACGTGCGCTAATAATAATTATCATTAAGAAATAAGCGATACAAATTGCCATGTATAATACAGAAACTATAAACTAAAGTCACAGAATATATACAAAAGGTGATAATACAGAGTTTCCGATTCTAATTGTAACGTATAATGCCCATTGTATCTGTGAAAGACTCTCTAGTACCGAAGGCCAAACGCTTGGTGCTAGTCTCACCAACTTTCATAGATCACACGTAGGTGGTATGGGAGTGTCCTAGGCCTGTCGGGAGTCAGGATCGGTGCCACTTTTAGACGTAAGTTTTTTTTCCATTGGCTGAAACTGGGATTTGCTTTTCCGTGGACTTTATTTTTTTTTTACGAAAGATAAAGTTAAATTAGACTTAGGTATCACCATCTGTTGTCAAGAATATAATACCGACAACATGTTATCAGACAAAGATTCGAGAACTGCCATTGAAACCTTGCAACACGAACACATACATGACAACATCTACCTGATCACGAATGTCATATCATTAATGCAAACACTCAAACGACAAGGCCATCGGGTCCTTATCAACTGGGTGCCAAGTCATGAGGGAATAATAGGAAATGACATTGCAGACGTAGTTGCAAAACTTGCAGTTAAGAGAACAAATGTAGACATTTACATACCACAGAATCTATCACAGATTAAGAAAGTAATTAGAAACAGAGCAATGCAAAAGATGTACAGTGACCACAACACAGCAGTTGCAACATCAGGATCTGCGGGTTGGTACAAGAATTCAACCAACTACGAACCACTTAGTTTGATGAAAGGGAGCAGTAGAGCAACAGAAGTGCACTTACATCGCATCAGGCTTGAATACCCATGTTCATGGGAAATTGGCTTACAGCTTCCGGAAGATGAGAGGAAATGTCAGCACTGTGGAGAAATTCCCGACGGACCACTGGAACATTATCTAACACAGTGCACAGTTACAATCCTATTAAGATTTCAACTTAGATTCAACAGAGCAGAAGTTGTTAAACACATGGGACATAAATTTACTGAAGCGACCATACGAGTCATAAATACTCATACTCCGCCCAAGTAAAACAGAAACAAGCAACACTTAGTGGGCCAGCCAGAGGCTGAGGGCCCGCACAGTGTGCCAGCCAGAGGCTGAGGGCCCGCACAGTGGGCCAGCCAGAGGCTTAGGGCCCGCACAGTGGGCCAGCCAGAGGCTGAGGGCCCGCACAGTGGGCCAGCCAGAGGCTGAGGGCCCGCACAGTGGGCCAGCCAGAGGCTGAGGGCCCGCACAGTGGGCCAGCCAGAGGCTTAGGGCCCGCACAGTGGGCCAGCCAGAGGCTTAGGGCCCGCACAGGAATATCCCTGCAAAAAAACAAAACACTTCCAAACCCTCGGGTTTATTATAGAAATTACCGACTAACAGTCGCCTGAAAAGCACCTCTACAAAAAGCTATGATTTTTTTTTTAGATTTGAAAGCTGTTTATGAGCAGCACAATATCCACCAGACTCTACTCCCCTAGTTGTGTTTGTGAGGGTTGAGCTCTGGCTCTTTGGTCCCGCCTCTCAACCGTCAATCAACTGGGTACAGATTCTTGACCCTACTGGGCTCTATCATATCTACATTTGAAACTGTGTATGGAGTCAGCCTCCACCACATCACTGCCTAGTGCATGCCATTTGTTAACTGCTCTGACACTGAAAACACTTTTCTAATGTCCGAGGCTCATCTGGGTACTCAGTTTCCACCTGTGTCCCCTTGTTCGTGTCCCACCCGTGCTAAAGAGTTTGTCTTTGTCCACCCTGTCAATTCCTCTGAGCTTTTTGTAGGTGGTTATCATGTCTCCTCTTACTCTTTTGTTTTCCAGGGACGTGAGGTTCAGCTCCTTTAGCCTTTCCTCGTAGCTCATACCTCTCAATTCTAGTAGTAGTCTGGTGGCATACCGCTGAATCTTCTCTAACTTTGTCTTGTGTTTAACTAGGTATGGACTCCAGGCTGGAGCTGCATATTCCAGGATTGGTCTGACATAAGTGGTATACAAGGTCCTGATCGATTCCTTACACAAGTTACTAAATACAGTTCTTATGTTGGCCAGTCTAGCATATGCCGCTGATGATATCCTTTTGATGTGGGCCTCTGGGGACAGGTACGATGTGATATCAACCCCTAGATCTTTCTCTCTATTTGACCCTTGTAGGATTTCACCTCCCAGATGGTACATTGTGTTCAGCCTTCTGCTCCCTTCGCCTAATTTCATTACTTTGCACTTTTCTGAGTTGAACTTTAGTAGCCATTTTCTAGACCATTTCCTTCAGTTTGTCCAGGTCGTCCTGTAGTCTGTCTATTTTCATGTCTTGATTCTTCTCATAATTTTTGCATCATCAGCAAACATTGAGAGGAATGAGACTATACCCTCTGGAAAGTCGTTTACATTTATTAGAAACGAGATGGGTCCAAGTACAGAGCCCTGTGGGACTCCGCTGGTGACATCTTGCCACCCTGATGTCGTCCCCCCTCACAGTTACTCGCTGTTTCCTGTTGCTTAGATACTCCCTTATCCACTGGAGCACCTTACCTTTGTCGCACCTTATCTGTGCGACACATTGTGTGTGCAGGAACTGGTGCATGATCTCCCGCACTACATCACCGAATGCCCAGGTATGAGACCATTCAGACCCGTTGGCATGAGGTACCTGGCGCTTTGCAATTACTTCATTAATTCTTGTGTTCTGGAGGCTATCGTCGTGATGCATGCAAAGTCTGTCAGTGCAGACTACTGATCACATGGCTCTGTATGACTAACCTCCCTGTGTGATGGGGAAGTTTAGCATGACGTACCCACTTCTTGACACGGTCCGCCCCTTCATATAGTCTACCTTACCTTGAGGTTACCTTGAGGTGCTTCCGGGGCTTAGCGTCCCCGCGGCCCGGTCGTCGACCAGGCCTCCTGGTTGCCGGACTGATCAACCAGGCTGTTGGACGCGGCTGCTCGCAGCCTGACGTACGAGTCACAGCCTGGTTGATCAGGTATCCTTTGGAGGTGCTTATCCAGTTCTCTCTTGAACACTGTGAGGGGTCGGCCAGTTATGCCCCTTATGTGTAGTGGAAGCGTGTTGAACAGTCTCGGACCTCTGATGTTGATAGTTCTCTCTTGAACACTGTGAGGGGTCGGCCAGTTATGCCCCTTATGTGTAGTGGAAGCGTGTTGAACAGTCTCGGGCCTCTGATGTTGATAGTTCTCTCTCAGAGTACCAGTTGTACCTCTGTTTTTCAACGGGGGTATTCTGCACATCCTGCCATGCCTCCTGGTCTCATGTGATGTTATTTCTGTGTGCAGGTTTGGGACCAGCCCCTCTAATATTTTCCACGTGTAAATTATTATGTACCTTTCCCGCAGCTGAACAAATGCACATGTACGTAAATATGTTAATAACAAAATCACTATAAATTTTCAGAGAGGAAAAGAATTGGGGGAGTGAGGGGGCGGTGGTATGGTAGAATGAGGGAAGAAAGAGGAAGAGATTAGCAGAAATGTGGGATGGGGGAGGGAGACACCGAGCCACAGCCGGAAAGCCCACCTAGTCACTGGGGTTGCACTTACAGGTTGGGGGTTGCAGTGACTACAGTGGTGGAGGCGGGGTGAGGGAGGCGTGAAGGAGGTCACCGTTAAAGTTGTGATGGAGCAGTGTGGTGCGCGGGTGAGGGCGGCCGACTCCTCCAATATTCACCAGGTGGTGCCACCCGACCCCAGTGACGGAGGCGGTGCTCCTCCTCTTGTATATCATCACTGGCTGATGGCTCATACCTGCACCCTGCACCTAGTGTGTCTGGCCATGATACACTCACTGGCCATGATACACTCACTGGCTATGATACACTCACTGGCCATGATACACTCATTGGCCATGATACACTCACTGGCCATGATACACTCACTGGCCATGATACACTCACTGGCCATGATACACTAGGTGTTTCTTCACTGGTCACTTTGGTTCACTTGACACTACAGTGGCAGATGGTGTGGTGTGGGAGACACGGGGGTGTAGACTAGGCCTCCTAGAGCAGAGACCAGGCCTGGGTAGTGAGGCTGGGAGGAGAGACCAGAGGCTCCACATGGGAGCATCACCAGGGACCTGGGAGCATCGCCAGGGACCTGGGAGCATCGCCAGGGACCTGGGAGCATCACCAGGGACCTGGGAGCATCACCAGGGACCTGGGAGCATCGCCAGGGACCTGGGAGCATCGCCAGGGACCTGGGAGCATCGCCAGGGACCTGGGAGCATCGCCAGGGACCTGGGAGCATCGCCAGGGACCTGGGAGCATCGCCAGGGACCCCACATGGGAGCATCGCCAGGGACCCCACATGGGAGCATCGCCAGGGACCCCACATGGGAGCATCGCCAGGGACCCCACATGGGAGCATCGCCAGGGACCCCACATGGGAGCATCGCCAGGGACCCCACATGGGAGCATCGCCAGGGACCCCACGTGGGAGCATCGCCAGGGGCCCCCACGTGGGAGCATCGCCAGGGGCCCCCACGTGGGAGCATCGCCAGGGGCCCCCACGTGGGAGCATCGCCAGGGGCCCCCACGTGGGAGCATCGCCAGGGGCCCCCACGTGGGAGCATCGCCAGGGGCCCCCACGTGGGAGCATCGCCAGGGGCCCCCACGTGGGAGCATCGCCAGGGGCCCCCACGTGGGAGCATCGCCAGGGGCCCCCACGTGGGAGCATCGCCAGGGGCCCCCACGTGGGAGGAGACGTCATGACTAACCTGGTTTCCTTTAGTCTTTATTTTAATTGGAATTTAATATCATTCAAAAGCCTGGGTAGAACAGTCTGCTTTGTTCTCCACTCGCTCCAGAATAATGTGTTCGGAGCCCGGGCGGGTCAGGAATGGTTGGGCGCATTCCTATCACCTAATACCCCTCTTCACCTAGCATTAATTAGGTATCAAGGAGTTAGCCAGGTTGTTGTGGGGACACATCCTGGTCAGGGGTCAGTAATTCCTTACTACACACCTCCAGGGTGTAGTAAGGGTGGCCCCACACACCTCCAGGGTGTAGTAAGGGTGGCCCCACACACCTCCAGGGTGTAGTAAGGGTGGCCACACACACCTCCAGGGTGTAGTGAGGGTGGCCCCACACACCTCTTGGGTGTAGTAAGGGTGGCCACACACACCTCCAGGGTGTAGTGAGGGTGGCCCCACACACCTCTTGGGTGTAGTAAGGGTGGCCACACACACCTCTTGGGTGTAGTAAGGGTGGCCACACACACCTCCAGGGTGTAGTGAGGGTGGCCCCACACACCTCTTGGGTGTAGTAAGGGTGGCCACACACACCTCTTGGGTGTAGTAAGGGTGGCCACACACACCTCCAGGGTGTAGTAAGGGTGGCCCCACACACCTCCAGGGTGTAGTAAGGGTGGCCCCACACCTCCAGGGTGTAGTAAGGGTGGCCACACACACCTCCAGGGTGTAGTAAGGGTGGCCACACACCTCAGGGTGTAGTAAGGGTGGCCACACACACACCTCCAGGGTGTAGTAAGGGTGGCCCCACACACACACCTCCAAGGTGTAGTAAGGGTGGCCACACACACACCTCCAGGGTGTAGTAAGGGTGGCCCCACACACACCTCCAGGGTGTAGTAAGGGTGGCCACACACACACACCTCCAGGGTGTAGTGAGGGTGGCACCACACCTCCAGGGTGTAGTAAGGGTGGCCACACACACACCTCCAGGGTGTAGTAAGGGTGGCCACACACACACCTCCAGGGTGTAGTAAGGGTGGCCACACACACCTCCAGGGTGTAGTAAGGGTGGCCACACACACACCTCCAGGGTGTAGTAAGGGTGGCCCCACACACCTCCAGGGTGTAGTGAGGGTGGCACCACACACACCTCCAGGGTGTAGTGAGGGTGGCACCACACCTCCAGGGTGTAGTAAGGGTGGCCACACACACACCTCCAGGGTGTAGTAAGGGTGGCCACACACACACCTCCAGGGTGTAGTAAGGGTGGCCCCACACACACCTCCAGGGTGTAGTGAGGGTGGCACCACACACACCTCCAGGGTGTAGTGAGGGTGGCACCACACCTCCAGGGTGTAGTAAGGGTGGCCACACACACACCTCCAGGGTGTAGTAAGGGTGGCCCCACACACACCTCCAGGGTGTAGTGAGGGTGGCCCCACACCTCCAGGGTGCAGTAAGGGTGGCCACACACACACCTCCAGGGTGTAGTAAGGGTGGCCCCACACACACCTCCAGGGTGTAGTGAGGGTGGCCCCACACCTCCAGGGTGCAGTAAGGGTGGCCCCACACACACCTCCAGGGTGTAGTAAGGGTGGCCCCACACACACCTCCAGGGTGTAGTGAGGGTGGCCCCACACCTCCAGGGTGCAGTAAGGGTGGCCACACACACACCTCCAGGGTGTAGTAAGGGTGGCCCCACACACACCTCCAGGGTGTAGTGAGGGTGGCCCCACACCTCCAGGGTGCAGTAAGGGTGGCCCCACACACACCTCCAGGGTGTAGTAAGGGTGGCCCCACACACACCTCCAGGGTGTAGTGAGGGTGGCCACACCTTATGCCATTTTTAGTGCATCAGTTTCTGGCCTTAGGGAAATTATGTGCGATAGTGGTGAAGTATTGAGGGTAACGAGAGGTGGTGTGGGGGGGGGGGCGTTACCTGTGACAACTGTATAATGTAATGTGTCATTGTTAGAGTGGTCATGAGGGAGAGAGGAGTGAGTGTTGAGTGAGAGCACTCCAGAAGGGAGAGTGCTGGTGGTGTTGTGGTGGTGGGGGTGGTGCTGCTGGTGGGTGGGTGGGGGTGGGGGTGGTGCTGCTGGTGGGTGGGTGGGGGTGGGGGTGGTGCTGCTAGTGGGTGGGTGGGGGTGGGGGTGGTGCTGCTGGTGGGTGGGTGGGGGTGGGGGGTGGTGCTGCTAGTGGGTGGGTGGGGGTGGGGGTGGTGCTGCTGGTGGGGGTGGGGGGTGGTGCTACTGGTGGGTGGGTGGGGGTGGGGGTGGTGCTGCTGGTGGGTGGGTGGGGGTGGGGGTGGTGCTGCTGGTGGGTGGGTGGGGGTGGGGGTGGTGCTGCTGGTGGGTGGGTGGGGGTGGGGGTGGTGCTGCTAGTGGGTGGGTGGGGGTGGGGGTGGTGCTGCTGGTGGGTGGGTGGGGGTGGGGGGTGGTGCTGCTAGTGGGTGGGTGGGGGTGGGGGTGGTGCTGCTGGTGGGGTGGGGGGTGGTGCTACTGGTGGGTGGGTGGGGGTGGTGCTGCTGGTGGGTGGGTGGGGGTGGGGGTGGTGCTGCTGGTGGGTGGGTGGGGGTGGGCTGGGGGGTTTACAATGTTTCCTAAACAAACAATACTTTCATTTTGAAGCAATACTTTATCATAACTTACAGTTGTGGCATACGAAGAATGGACCATTATATCGGATAAATGTCTGTCTGTCGTCTCTCCTCGTGTGGGTGTAAGACAGTGGTGGAGACAGTAGGGTGTAGAGAGGACAGGAAACACCCGGGAAGGTGGGGGGGGGGGGGGAGACAGTGTTCCCAGAAGCGAGGAGGGCGGCGTCTGTCTACACAAGATGTACACGCGTCACCACCTGGGTTTTCACTTCTGGAAATATGACCTTTACTGTTCCTTACAAAACTTGTAGTTTTGTATTCACATGGACATTACTGAAGTGTTACACCGTGGGAAATGTTTAGTATATTAAACAAGAACGGGTTCTTGTTGTCCCTAAAATGCCACCCACAACAGTTGCTGAGTTCCTGGGTAGCTATTACTTACTAGGTGAACAGAGGCATGGTGGGTGAAGTGTCTAGTTTGGTCATCCCCGGGGAGCGGACCTGCTGGCACTGTTGCTTGTGACCACACCACGCACACTACACCACGTGTGTGTGTGTGTGTAATTACCTAAGTGTAATTACCTAAGTGTAGTTACAGGATGAGAGCTACGCTCGTGGTGTCCCGTCTTCCCAGCACTCTTTGTCATATAACGCTTTGAAACTACTGACGGTCTTGGCCTCCACCACCTTCTCACTTAACTTGTTCCAACCGTCTACCACTCTATTTGCGAAGGTGAATTTTCTTATATTTCTTCGGCATCTGTGTTTAGCTAGTTTAAATCTATGGCCTCTTGTTCTTGAAGTTCCAGGTCTCAGGAAGTCTTCCCTGTCGATTTTATCAATTCTTGTGTGTGTGTGTGTGTGTGTGTGTGTGTGTGTGTGTGTGTGTGTGTGTGTGTGTGTGTGTGTGTGTGTGTGTGTACACCTAGTTGTGCTTGTGGGGGTTGAGCTCTGCTCTTTCGGCCCGCCTATCAACTGTTTCAACTGTTTCTACTACTACTACTACTACTACTACTACTACTACTACTACTACTGTTTTTTTCCTCTCCACCCCTCCACCCCCCACACACACACACATACAAACCTGGACAGGTTGCAGAGATGGTCAGAGAAATGGCTACTAGAGTTCAATACGAGTAAATGTAAAGTTATGGAAAAGGGATCAGGTGATAGGCGACCAAAGGGACAGTACACAATGAAGGGGAACAGCCTACCTGTAACTGATTCGAGAAAGAGACCTGGGAGTGGATGTGACACCTAACCTAACTCCTGAGGCACATATAAATAGGATAACGACAGCAGCGTACTCTACACTGGCGAAAATTCAGAAACCTAAGTAAGGAGGCTTTTTGGGCGCTTTACACTGCCTACGTGAGACCCGTCTTAGAGTATGCCGCACCATCATAGTGTCCCCACCTGAAGAATCACACAAGGAAACTGGAGAAGGTTCAGAGGTTTGCGACGAAGCTCGTCCCAGAGTTACGAGGGATGGGATGTGAAGAGCGTCTGAAGGAACTGAACCTTACGACACTAGAGAAAAGAAGGTAGAGAGGGGATATGATAGGGACATACAATATACTCGGGGGAATTGACAAAGTGGAAATAGATGAAATGTTCACACGTAATAGTAACAGAACGAGGGGACATGGGTGGAAGCTGGAAACTCAGATGAGTCACAGAGATGTTAGGAAGTTTTCTTTTAGCGTGAGAGTAGTGGGAAAATGGAATACACTTAAGGAACAGGTTGTGGAAGCAAATACTATTCATGTGCAGGCGATGAGTCACAATAACGTGGCTGAAGTATGTTGACCAGACCACACTAGAAGGTGAAGGGACGACGAAACGTCGTCGTCCCTTCAACTTCTAGTGTGTGGTCTGGTCATCAAATACTATTCATAATTATAGAACTAGATATGATAGGGAAATGGGACAGGAGTCATTGCTGTAAACAACCGATGGCTGGAAAGGCGGGATCCAAGAGTCAATGCTCGATCCTGCAAGCACAAATAGGTGTGTACAAATAGGTGAGTACACACACACACACACACACACACACACACACACACACACACACACACACACACACACACACCCAACCAACCAACCATCCCAGAAAGCTCCCCGTGACAGCTGACTAACTCCCAGGTACCTATTTACTGCTGGATAACGGGGGCAGCAGGGTGAAAAAAAACTCTGCCCATCGTTTCTCGCCGGCGCCCGGGATCTAACCCGGGACCACAGGATCACGTGTACAGCGTGCTGTCCGCTCGGCCACCGGCTCGTATGTATGCACCGTGTATGTGTAATATATATAATAAAGTTGATGTTGGAAGAAAGCGTGTAAATATAGTTGTGTGTGGTGTGGAGATGTAATGGTTACCATTGTACCGTTATCTGGGAGTGTAACTTGTTGAGGAGGGGGCGGGGGGGTTGATGAGTGCTGTATGACAAGGTCGACCAGTCACGACCACCACCACCAGTCACGACCTGGGGCCAGATACACGTAGTAGTTACGCAAGCACTTACGACCCTGAACATCTTTCCTCAATCTTTGGCGGCTTTGTCTACAGTTATGAAACGGTTAATGAGCTTCTGGGAGGGGAACACCGCTGCAGTTTGTACGGAGTGGAAAGAGGGATCAGGCAATTATATACACCGTAATGATGGTATATGTAATTAAAGGTCTGAGTTTGGTGTAGTTGGTGTAGTGAGTTAAAGGCGTACTAGTTATGACAGTTGCTGTGAAGCAACTGTGCTGGCTAGGGTTCGAGTCTCCTGGTGGGTGGGTGTCTAAAGTTGTTTAACTTCACTTGGAAACCATAAGCTGGTGCGTTCACTTTGTGTAGTGTGGTAACGTTTGTGCGTGACGCCTCCCCCCCCCCCTCCACTTGCTAATGATGTACACTACACTTACACTCCAGTAAAGTGTCTTAGCAAGTGTGTTGGGTGGAGTGATGCAGGTGTTGGGTCGAGTGATGCAGGTGTTGGGTCAGGTGGGATGTGCAAGAAATAGTTCATCTCGGTGTAGTGTGAGGCTGACACAGTGCCGGCGTGTGATGGGTGGGGGGGAGGACCTCACTTTCTCCTCTCTCTCGCTCACCTGGGACACTGGTGGTGTGGGACACAGGTGAGTGACACAACACCAAATAATATACACCAAATATGGACTCCAAACAATAATAATATTTCGATTCCCACACCAAATAATATACACGTGGAAAATACTGGAGGGCCAGGGCCCAAATCTACACAGTAAAATAACAACGTACTGGAGTGAACGATATGGAAGAAAATACAGAATAGAACCAGTGAAGAACAGAGGTGCCATAGGCACAATCAGAGAACACTGTATAAACATCAGAGGTCCGCGGTTGTTCAACATCCTCCCAGTGAGCATAAGAAATATTACAGGAACAACCGTGTTAATTATGGACCTGTACTGATCACTATATTACGCAGCCATGCTGTATCATGCTGTATCGTGCTGTATCATGCTGTATCATGCTGTCATTACCCAGAGTTTGGTGTATAGATCCCCCCCCCCCCACACTTCCGTGCGGGTAGTTGTGTAATTATGTAAGCTTGAAATGTTACAATTATACTATTGTTTTGGTGTTGTAGAGAATAGTGCTAGAGAGGACCAATGGGTTTGGCAGCTTTTAGTGGGTTTTTATAGAAAAATCACTATTAAGATTTCTGCCAAAAACGTCAAATATGGCCTAAATATAGACACATATATCACAAAAATGAATGGTTACACTATGTACAATGATTTTAGTCATCCAAAGGATCCATATTTAGTATTTTTTTATAAGAAATGTGATTAATATGAATTATGGACCTTTAACAGAAAATTTTGTATTCGAATCAAGGCAAATTTTCCTGATAAAATCCAATCACAGGTGTGAAGATACTTCATTGTCTTGCTCTCCAAATGTACATAAGGAACACGTAGCTACGTAAGAATAGAGATGTTTACCACGTTAAGAATGGAGAAGAATAGATCTCGGTTATGAGGTGTTCTTTCTCAGTAAGACTGACTCGAACTTTCTCAGTAGTGACTGTCTGCAGCAGACGACCCCTCTCTACCACCACCACCACCACCACCTCTGATGGGTGATGTCCTCTCTTGCCACACTGTTCCCCACCACCACCACCACCTCTGATGGGTGATGTCCTCTCTTGCCACACTGTTCCCCACCACCACCACCACACTGTTCCCCACCACTACCACCACACTGTTCCCCACCACCACCACCACACTGTTCCCCACCACTACCACCACACTGTTCCCCACCACCACCACCACCACCACACTGTTCCCCACCACCACCACCACCACCACACTGTTCCCCACCACCACACTGTTCCCCACCACCACACTGTTCCCCACCACCACCACCACCACCTCTGATGGGTGATGTCCTCTCTTGCCACACTGTTCCCCACCACCACCACCACCACACTGTTCCCCACCACCACCACCACACTGTTCCCCACCACTACCACCACACTGTTCCCCACCACCACCACCACACTGTTCCCCACCACTACCACCACACTGTTCCCCACCACCACCTCTGATGGGTGATGTCCTCTCTTGCCACACTGTTCCCCACCACCACCACACTGTTCCCCACCACCACCACCACACTGTTCTCCACGGCAACACTGTTCACCACCACCACCACCACACTGTTCACCACCACCACCACACTGTTCCCCACCACCACCACCACACTGTTCCCCACCACCACCACCACACTGTTCCCCACCACCACCACCACACTGTTCCCCACCACCACCACCACACTGTTCTCCACGGCAACACTGTTCCCCACGACCAGTGTGGAGTGAGGCAGCCACAGCTGCCAGTGGTGGAAGCTTCCACCACAGGTGGTGGGGGATGAGAGTGGTGGTTGTGGAGCATCACCACCACCACCTCCCATCATCATGGTGCCATAATGTGGTGCTGATGTGTGAGACACAGGTGTTCCCGAGGCTTGGCTGCTCCCTCCTCCCATGCTCCTGTGGTGCCGTGTACCAGGCCAGGTGTCTCAGTGTTCACTATACCGTCCCGGCACTGTTGTCCACACACTAATCTCTCCAAAGCTTTGTCTCATCACTCGGGAGCTGGATGTTCTTACCTTCCACGTGCCCCCAGGCATGAAGAACATGAAGATCAGAAGCCACAAGTGACGTGAATGTCACTGTCCGTCACAAGGGTGCTGGTCAACACCTCCTGAACGTCTACGATGGGTGCTCCGTGCTGCACTACCTCACACCGCTACAAAATCTGTCTCTCTTGTGTGAAATACAACAGATACATCTGTCAGATATGTCAAATCTGTCTTTATTTTAATGTGAGACAGAAATTTTCAAGTCTTGACAAGATCAGTGTATTCAATGCCTCCATATTTGTACCCGTCTACAGTAAGTGTTGACAGCTTTGCTAAATGTGCCAGAGTCACAGTGTGGAGGTCACTTGGTGTTTGTGGTGGTGCACAGCTGGGAGTGTGTTGTGTTGTGTCGCTTGATGGCTGGCTCTTCTTGAACTGTAGTGTGGTCATTGTCTTGTTTGGTCCTGTTACTCCCTGTAACAGACCGTTGTCCCTGTAACAGACCGTAGTCCCCATAACAGACCGTAGTCCCCGTAACAGACCGTAGTCCCTGTAACAGACCGTAGTCCCCGTAACAGACCGTAGTCCCCGTAACAGACCGTAGTCCCCGTAACAGACCGTAGTCCCTGTAACAGACCATAGTCCCTGTAACAGACCGTAGTCCCTGTAACAGACCGTAGTCCCTGTAACAGACCGTAGTCCCTGTAACAGACCGTAGTCCCTGTAACAGACCGTAGTCCCCGTAACAGACCGTAGTCCCCGTAACAGACCGTAGTCCCCGTAACAGACCGTAGTCCCCGTAACAGACCGTAGTCCCCGTAACAGACCGTAGTCCCCGTAACAGACCGTAGTCCCCGTAACAGACCGTAGTCCCCGTAACAGACCGTAGTCCCCGTAACAGACCGTAGTCCCCGTAACAGACCGTAGTCCCCGTAACAGACCGTAGTCCCCGTAACAGTAGTCCCCGTAACAGACCATAGTCCCCGTAACAGACCGTAGTAATGTAAGCAGAAGTCAATGGTAAATCATTCATACGAGAGATATATTACTCCCCGCAGCAACTGGAGTAGTGTGTGCCACAGGTGTGTGTAGTGTGTGCCACAGGTGTGTGTAGTGTGTGTAGTGTGTGTCACAGGTGTGTGTAGTGTGTGCCACAGGTGTGTGTAGTGTGTGTCACAGGTGTGTGTAGTGTGTGTCACAGGTGTGTGTAGTGTGTGTCACAGGTGTGTGTAGTGTGTGCCACAGGTGTGTGTAGTGTGTGTCACAGGTGTGTGTAGTGTGTGTCACAGGTGTGTGTAGTGTGTGTCACAGGTGTGTGTAGTGTGTGCCACAGGTGTGTGTAGTGTGTGTCACAGGTGTGTGTAGTGTGTGTCACAGGTGTGTGTAGTGTGTGTAGTGTGTGTCACAGGTGTGTGTAGTGTGTGCCACAGGTGTGTGTAGTGTGTGCCACAGGTGTGTGTAGTGTGTGTCACAGGTGTGTGTAGTGTGTGCCACAGGTGTGTGTAGTGTGTGCCACAGGTGTGTGTAGTGTGTGCCACAGGTGTGTGTAGTGTGTGCCACAGGTGTGTGTAGTGTGTGCCACAGGTGTGTGTAGTGTGTGCCACAGGTGTGTGTAGTGTGTGCCACAGGTGTGTGTAGTGTGCGCCACAGGTGTGTGTAGTGTGTGCGCCACAGGTGTGTGTAGTGTGTGCGCCACAGGTGTGTGGCCTAGTGTGAGCCACAGGTGTGTGGCCTAGTGTGAGCCACAGGTGTGTGGCCTAGTGTGAGCCACAGGTGTGTGGCCTAGTGTGAGCCACAGGTGTGTGGCCTAGTGTGAGCCACAGGTGTGTGTCGTGTGTGCCACAGGTGTGTGTAGTGTGTGCGCCACAGGTGTGTGTAGTGTGTGCCACAGGTGTGTGTAGTGTGTGCCACAGGTGTGTGTAGTGTGTGCCACAGGTGTGTGTAGTGTGTGCCACAGGTGTGTGTAGTGTGTGCCACAGGTGTGTGTAGTGTGTGCCACAGGTGTGTGTAGTGTGTGCCACAGGTGTGTGTAGTGTGTGCCACAGGTGTGTGTAGTGTGTGCCACAGGTGTGTGTAGTGTGTGCCACAGGTGTGTGTAGTGTGTGCGCCACAGGTGTGTGTAGTGTGTGCGCCACAGGTGTGTGTAGTGTGTGTGCCACAGGTGTGTGCAGTGTGTGCGCCACAGGTGTGTGTAGTGTGTGTGCCACAGGTGTGTGTAGTGTGTGTGCCACAGGTGTGTGTAGTGTGTGCGCCACAGGTGTGTGTAGTGTGTGTGCCACAGGTGTGTGTCGTGTGTGTGCCACAGGTGTGTGTCGTGTGTGTGCCACAGGTGTGTGTAGTGTGTGTGCCACAGGTGTGTGTAGTGTGTGTGCCACAGGTGTGTGTAGTGTGTGTGCCACAGGTGTGTGTAGAGTGTGTGCCACAGGTGTGTGTAGTGTGTGTGCCACAGGTGTGTGTAGTGTGTGTGCCACAGGTGTGTGTAGTGTGTGTGCCACAGGTGTGTGTAGTGTGTGTGCCACAGGTGTGTGTAGTGTGTGTGCCACAGGTGTGTGTAGTGTGTGTGCCACAGGTGTGTGTAGTGTGTGTGCCACAGGTGTGTGTAGTGTGTGTGCCACAGGTGTGTGTAGTGTGTGTGCCACAGGTGTGTGTAGTGTGTGTGCCACAGGTGTGTGTAGTGTGTGTGCCACAGGTGTGTGTAGTGTGTGTGCCACAGGTGTGTGTAGTGTGTGTGCCACAGGTGTGTGTAGTGTGTGTGCCACAGGTGTGTGTAGTGTGTGTGCCACAGGTGTGTGTAGTGTGTGTGCCACAGGTGTGTGTAGTGTGTGTGCCACAGGTGTGTGTAGTGTGTGTGCCACAGGTGTGTGTAGTGTGTGTGCCACAGGTGTGTGTAGTGTGTGTGCCACAGGTGTGTGTAGTGTGTGTGCCACAGGTGTGTGTAGTGTGTGTGCCACAGGTGTGTGTAGTGTGTGTGCCACAGGTGTGTGTAGTGTGTGTGCCACAGGTGTGTGTAGTGTGTGTGCCACAGGTGTGTGTAGTGTGTGTGCCACAGGTGTGTGTAGTGTGTGTGCCACAGGTGTGTGTATTGTGTGTGCCACAGGTGTGTGTATTGTGTGTGCCACAGGTGTGTGTAGTGTGTGTGCCACAGGTGTGTGTAGTGTGTGTGCCACAGGTGTGTGTAGTGTGTGTGCCACAGGTGTGTGTAGTGTGTGTGTGTGCCACAGGTGTGTGTAGTGTGTGTGCCACAGGTGTGTGTAGTGTGTGTGCCACAGGTGTGTGTAGTGTGTGTGCCACAGGTGTGTGTATTGTGTGTGCCACAGGTGTGTGTAGTGTGTGTGCCACAGGTGTGTGTAGTGTGTGTGCCACAGGTGTGTGTAGTGTGTGTGCCACAGGTGTGTGTATTGTGTGTGCCACAGGTGTGTGTAGTGTGTGTGCCACAGGTGTGTGTAGTGTGTGCCACAGGTGTGTGTAGTGTGTGTGCCACAGGTGTGTGTAGTGTGTGTTAGTGTGTACACAGCCCACAGTGACTGGAACAGTGCTTGAAGAAAGAACCAGCAAGCCAGTAACACACTTCAGTAATTATATACCTGCTTGTTGTTTTGTATGTCAAGTGTGGCTCACAATGGAAGTCTTTGACAACCTTGTATATATTTTAGAATACTAACACATTTGACACGGTAAAGAAGTAGCGTGTGTTTTATCCCCTTATTACTTATAATAAACTTGTACGAAATACATGTTTAACTAAGTGTACTGTGGACACGTGTTGTGTACCCCTGGACACGTGTTGTGTACCCTGGACACGTGTTGTGTACTCCGGACACGTGTTGTGTACCCTGGACACGTGTTGTGTACCCTGGACACGTGTTGTGTACCCTGGACACGTGTTGTGTACTCCGGACACGTGTTGTGTACTCCGGACACGTGTTGTGTACCCTGGACACGTGTTGTGTACCCTGGACACGTGTTGGGTACTCCGGACACGTGTTGTGTACCCTGGACACGTGTTGTGTACCCTGGACACGTGTTGTGTACTCCGGACACGTGTTGTGTACTCCGGACACGTGTTGTGTACCCCTGGACACGTGCTGTGTACTCCGGACACGTGTTGTGTACCCTGGACACGTGTTGTGTACTCCGGACACGTGTTGTGTACCCCTGGACACGTGCTGTGTACCCTGGACACGTGCTGTGTACCCCTGGACACGTGTTGTGTACCCCTGGACACGTGTTGTGTACCCCTGGACACGTGTTGTGTACCCTGGACACGTGCTGTGTACCCCTGGACACGTGCTGTGTACCCCTGGACACGTGCTGTGTACCCCTGGACACGTGCTGTGTACCCTGGACACGTGCTGTGTACTCCGGACACGTGTTGTGTACCCTGGACACGTGTTGTGTACCCTGGACACGTGCTGTGTACTCCGGACACGTGCTGTGTACTCCGGACACGTGCTGTGTACTCCTGGACACGTGCTGTGTACCCTGGACACGTGCTGTGTACCCTGGACTCGTGCTGTGTACTCCGGACACGTGCTGTGTACTCCGGACACGTGCTGTGTACCCTGGACACGTGTTGTGTACTCCGGACACGTGCTGTGTACTCCGGACACGTGCTGTGTACCCTGGACACGTGCTGTGTACCCTGGACACGTGCTGTGTACCCTGGACACGTGTTGTGTACTCCTGGACACGTGTTGTGTACTCCGGATACCCTGGACACGTGCTGTGTACCCTGGACACGTGCTGTGTACTCCGGACACGTGTTGTGTACTCCTGGACACGTGCTGTGTACTCCTGGACACGTGTTGTGTACTCCGGACACGTGCTGTGTACCCTGGACACGTGCTGTGTACCCTGGACACGTGCTGTGTACCCTGGACACGTGTTGTGTACTCCTGGACACGTGTTGTGTACTCCTGGACACGTGTTGTGTACTCCTGGACACGTGCTGTGTACTCCTGGACACGTGTTGTGTACTCCGGACACGTGCTGTGTACCCCGGACACGTGCTGTGTACTCCTGGACACGTGCTGTGTACTCCTGGACACGTGCTGTGTACTCCTGGACACGTGCTGTGTACTCCGGATACAGTACGGGACAGGTGAGGTACAGTACGGTACAGTGTTCAAGAGAGAACTGGATAAACACCTCCAAAGGATACCTGATCAACCAGGCTGTGATTCATACGTCAGGCTGCGAGCATCCGAGTCCAATAGCCTGGTTGACCAGTCCAGCAACCAAGAGGACTGGTCGACGACCGGGCCGCGGGGACGCTAAGCCCTGGAAGCACCTCAAGGTAACCTCAAGGTGAGGTACAGGTGAGGTACACGGTACTGTGTGGAGGGAGTGCTCACCTCAGGGTGATGAGAGCGCGTCTTTCCCCTAGATTAATATAAATATTTATATTTATAAATTAAATATATATAAATATAAATTTATATTATAATATCAAATATAATAACTTTAATATAAATTATACCACATATGGTGGTATAATTTGACCGGGAGGGCCAGGTCCCAAATCTACACAGTAAAATAACAACGTACTGGAGTGAACGATATGGAAGAAAATGCAGAATAGAACCAGTGAAGAGCAGAGGTGCCATAGGTACAATCAGAGAACACTGTATAAACATCAAAGGTTACCTGGTTGATGGGGTTCTGGGAGTTCTTCTACTCCCCAAGCCCGGCCCGAGGCCAGGCTTGACTTGTGAGAGTTTGGTCCACCAGGCTGTTGCTTGGAGCACCCCGCAGGGTCACGTACCCTCCACAGCCCGGTTGGTCCGGCACTCCTTGGAGGAATAAGTCCGCGGTTGTTCAACATCCTCCCAACGACTATAAGAAATATTGCTGGAACAACCGTGGACATCTTCAAGAGAAAACTAGACAGTTTTCTCCAAGGAGTGCCGGACCAACCGGGCTGTGGTGGGTATGTGGGCCTGCGGGAATTCAATATTCATAAAGAAATGTAAAGTACCAGTAACGAGAACACTCAGCGTAATATGGAGAAGGAGCCTGGATACAGGGGAGATACCAGCAGCACTTAAATCTGCAGATATAGCACCGTTGCACAAGGGGTGGAGTAAAGCCTTGGCAAAAAATTGTAGGCCAGTTGCACTAACATCACACATAATAAAAGTGTTTGAAAGAGTGATTAGGAATCAAATTTCTGGTTTTATGGAAAACAATGAGTTGGACAACCCAGGACAACATGGATTTAGAGCGGGAAGATCCTGTCTGTCACAGTTACTCAACCACTATGACAAAATCACAGAAGCCCTAGAAGAAAAGCAAAATGCAGATGTTGTATACACAGACTTTGCAAAGGCGTTCGACAAATGTGACCATGGGGTGATAGCTCACAAAATGAGGTCATTGGGAATAACTGGAAAAGTAGGACGCTGGATACTCAATTTCCTGTCGAGCAGAACACAAAGAGTAACAGTCAATCAGATAAAATCGAGTCCAAGCGATGTTAAAAGCTCTGTACCTCAAGGTACAGTCCTTGCACCGCTACTGTTCCTTATTCTCATATCTGATATAGACAAAAATACACGTCACAGCTTCGTGTCGTCCTTTGCAGATGACACAAAAATCAGCATGAAAATTACCTCTGCTGAAGACATTGAAAAACTACAAGCAGATGTCATCAAAGTTTTCGATTGGGCAGCAGAAAATAACATGATGTTTAACAGTGATAAATTTCAGGTACTCAGGTACGGCAAAAATGAGGATCTGAAACATAATACAGGGTACAAAACACAATCGAATCTTCCCATAGTAGAAAAACAGCATGTCAAGGATTTGGGAATAATGATGTCCGACGACCTAACGTTTAGGGAGCATAACCAAGCAAATATCGCGTCAGCCAGAAAAATGATCGGATGGATTACGAGAACTTTCAAATCCAGGGGTCCCATCACAATGGTTGTACTCTTCAAGTCACTTGTGTTGTCCCGTCTCGAGTACTGCTCAGTACTCACTTCCCCCTTCAGAGCAGGAGAGATTGCTGAAATAGAGGGAATACAGAGAACATATACGGCACGCATAGACGCGATAAAGCACCTAAATTATTGGGATCGTCTGAAAGTTCTCCAAATGTACTCACTAGAAAAGAGACGAGAGAGATACCAAATAATATACACATGGAAAATACTGGAGGGTCAGGTCCCAAATCTACACAGTAAAATAACAACGTACTGGAGTGAACGATATGGAAGAAAATGCAAGATTGAACCAGTGAAAAGCAGGGGTGCCATAGGTACAGAGAACACTGTATAAACATCAGAGGTCCGTGGTTGTTCAACGTCCTCCCAGCGACTATAAGAAATATTGCCGGAACCGTGGACATCTTCAAGAAAAAACTAGACTGTTTTCTAAGAGAAGTTCCGGATCAGCCGGGCTGTGGTGGGTATGTGGGCCTGCGGGGTGCTCCAAGCAACAGCCTGGTGGACCACTCTCTCACAAGTCAAGCCTGGCCTCGGGCCGGACTTGGGGAGTAGAAGAACTCCCAGAACCCCATCAACCAGGTATCAACCAGGTAGTCCTCCCAGCTGTGCTTGTGGTCAAACTACCTGCCTGTTGTTCACCTGTTATTATTGGTTCCGGGGAAAAATGTTCTCGCGACCCGGTCTCTGACCAGGCCTCCTGGTTGATGGACTGGTCAACCAGGCTGTTGGACGCGGCTGCTTGCAGCCTGACGTATGAGTCACAGCCTGGTTGATCAGGTATCCTTTGGAGGTGTTTATCGGGTTCTCTCTTGAACACTGTGAGAGGTCGGCCAGTTATGCCCCTTATGTGTAGTGGAAGCGTGTTGAACAGTCTCGGGCCTCTGATGTTGATAGTTCTCTCTCTTGTACTCACCTAGTTGTTTGCGGGGGTTGAGCTCTGGCTCTTTGGTCTCGCCTCTCAACCGTCAATCAACAGGTGTACAGATTCCTGAGCCTATTGGGCTCTATCATATCTACATATGAAACTGTATATGGAGTCAGCCTCCACCACAACACTACTTAATGCATTCCATTTGTTAACTAACCTGACACTGAAAAAATTCTTTCTAACGTCTCTGTGGCTCATCTGGGTACTAAGTTTCCACCTGTGTCCCCTTGTTCGTGTTATTTGCGTGTGCAGGTTTAGAACCACTCCTTCTAATATTTTCCAAATGTAGATTATGTCTCGCGTGCGCTCTGGAGAATACAGGTTTAAGATGTGTCAGCGGTCATAATAATCTAGTTGTTATTGAGTGCACTCGGGCAGAAGGCGACCCTTGCACGCTCTCTAGGTCAGCAGTTTCTCCGGCTCTGAATGGGGCTGTTAGTGTGCAACAATATTCCACCCTAGAGATCACTAGTGTCTTGAAGTATCATCATTGGTATGGCATCCCTTGTTTAGAAGGTCCTTGTTATCCAACCTCTCATATATCTAGCAGTCGCGACAGCTACTTTATGGTGTTCATTTAAAGTAAGGTGTTCTGACATGACAGCTCCCAGATCCCTTACCTTGCCCTTCCGATGTATAGTGTAGCTGGACTGCGGTTTATATGCGGTTTCCGTTTTTATATTTTCGTATTTATCCCCATAGTGAAGTAGCGCCATTGAAAGATCCTCCTCTGCTGCGTCCTCCCTATTGTCTACCCGTGCGAGTCCTCGTGGCATCTGCAAAGGATGATACAGTACTATAGTTTGTCCTCTCTTTATCCGTGTCCCTAGCATCTTGTATGTTGTGAACATGTCTGCTCTAGCGGTGTGAAAATAGGCTCTGCCTAGCCTCATTGACGACCCTTTAGATAAAAAAGACAGTTATGCAGTAAAGGTTTGGACTTGCCAAAGCTGCTCTGTGCGGTTAGTTCAAGTTCAAGTTCAAGTATGTTTATTGAGACAAGAAAAAAATACATCTCAAAGGGATAGAGTAGCTTAGGCTATTTCTACCCCCCTATTTTTAAACAACATATTTACATATTAATTCCTAAACCAAGAAAACTTGCTAAGATAAACAGGAAAACACACAATAATGACGCATAATAGACATAATAGAGGAAGAATAGATTGATTAGAAAGGCGGGGTCCAAGAGCTAATGGCTCGAAAGCAAATGGTTTTATTTACAGGCATCAGGATGTTCAAACTACCCAGGATACACGTTACTCCACTAGCTTCCCCTGGAACACGACCCGCCAATGGTATTACAACCAGGGGCCAGATTCACGAAAGCACTCACGGAAACACTCACGAACCTGAACATCCCCTCTCAACCCCTGGCGGCTTTGTTTCCAATTATTAAATAGTTAATGAACTCCAAAGCACCAGGAGGCTGTTTATAACAATAACAACAGTTGAATGGCAAGTTTTCATGCTTGTAAACTGTTTAATAAATGAAAACAAAACCGTCAAAGATTGAGGAAAGATGTACACGTTCGCAAGTGCTTGCCCAAGTGCTTTCGTGAATCTGGCCCCAGGTCCACAATTACTGCTGGTTGAACAGGGGCGAACAGTTAAGGGTGCGGTTAGTAATGTGTGGGAGTAGGTGGATGTGCTGCATACTTTAGTATTGGTCTCACGGGTGTGATCCGTCGTGCCGTGAAGGAGTCTTGACTGATACTGATGAAGGCTGTTAAGTTACTGGACAAGTTGTTGTTGTTGTTGTATGTGGTTGAGGCGAGAGGTTGAGTGTGAGGAGGTCTTCCAGTCACCTCCTGTCTTACACAGTCCAGTCACTCGTCTGCTCCTGTGCTGCTCCCTGATGGTCTGGCGCTCTCTCCTCATAGTTCCCTGCCTGTAGAAAGTGTTGAGAGAGGTCCGGCGTCTCCTCTACTGCGGCCATGTTGACCACTCTAGTGTGTTATGGTTGTAGTGTAGTAACCACTGTGGCTGTGTGTGTGTGTTGGTGCTCGTGTTGTGTGTGTGTAGTGTAGCGCCTCACTGTGTGCACACCAACCTTCCTGTGTGTGTAGTGTAGCGCCTCACTGTGTGCACACCAACCTTCCTGTGTGTGTAGTGTAGCGCCTCACTGTGTGCACACCAACCTTCCTGTGTGTGTAGTGTAGCGCCTCACTGTGTGAACACCAACCTTCCTGTGTGTGTAGTGTAGCGCCTCACTGTGTGCACACCAACCTTCCTGTGTGTGTAGTGTAGCGCCTCACTGTGTGCACACCAACCTTCCTGTGTGTGTAGTGTAGCGCCTCACTGTGTGCACACCAACCTTCCTGTGTGTGTAGTGTAGCGCCTCACTGTGTGAACACCAACCTTCCTGTGTGTGTAGTGTAGCGCCTCACTGTGTGCACACCAACCTTCCTGTGTGTGTAGTGTAGCGCCTCACTGTGTGCACACCAACCTTCCTGTGTGTGTAGTGTAGCGCCTCACTGTGTGCACACCAACCTTCCTGTGTGTGTAGTGTAGCGCCTCACTGTGTGCACACCAACCTTCCTGTGTGTGTAGTGTAGCGCCTCACTGTGTGCACACCAACCTTCCTGTGTGTGTAGTGTAGCGCCTCACTGTGTGAACACCAACCTTCCTGTGTGTGTAGTGTAGCGCCTCACTGTGTGCACACCAACCTTCCTGTGTGTGTAGTGTTGCGCCTCACTGTGTGCACACCAACCTTCCTGTGTGTGTAGTGTAGCGCCTCACTGTGTGCACACCAACCTTCCTGTGTGTGTAGTGTAGCGCCTCACTGTGTGCACACCAACCTTCCTGTGTGTGTAGTGTAGCGCCTCACTGTGTGCACACCAACCTTCCTGTGTGTGTAGTGTAGCGCCTCACTGTGTGCACACCAACCTTCCTGTGTGTGTAGTGTAGCGCCTCACTGTGTGCACACCAACCTTCCTGTGTGTGTAGTGTAGCGCCTCACTGTGTGCACACCAACCTTCCTGTCGTGGCCGGCACAGTGTTACCCTCACTCTCCTCTGCCTCTCCCACCACTCTTCTACTATGAGCCTCACACGCCCTCATGGTCCACACCCCCCCCCCCCCAGCTGTCAGTTGAGACAGACCAACAACGTGAGACACCGTACCCACGGCAGCAATGGTCTTAATGCTACAGACACCGTCCAAGGGGTCCACCCTATGTACACCACCACCAAAGGTCACGGGGGTCGACCGGGGGGGGGTGGGGGGTGGGGGGGGAGGTGTTAATGTGGTCAGTGCATGAATTAACATTTACAAAAGTTCAAGACAGTGTGAAGGTTATGTTCACTTGTGTTTAGGTCACTCACACCCGCTCCTCATATATATATATATATATATATATATATATATATATATATATATATATATATACGTTTGTCAACAACTGCCTCGCCGGGTTAATCCCTGATGAAATCAAACCATTCTTCTTTGGTGCATCCCTATGTGCCCTCAAAAAGAAGGGGGGAGGAATCAGACCCATTGCCGTTGGTAATACCCTTCGCCGCCTAGTTGCAAGGGCTGCTGTCAGAAGTATCCGAACGGAAGCAGCCACCATGCTGCAACCCAACCAGCTGGGGTTTGGAGTCCCCCAAGGCTGTGAAGCAGCGGCTCATGCTGCACGAGCCTACATTAGCTCTCTTACTGAAGACCAGGCAGTAGTAAAATTAGATTTTAAAAACGCTTTCAACTCGGTCAAAAGGGAAGCAATCCTCACTGCAGTCCAGGAACATTGCCCAAGCATTCTCCCGTTTGTGTCAGCAGGCTACAGCAAAGACTCAACCCTCCTGTTTGGCAAACATGAAGTCACCTCAGCAGAGGGAATTCAACAGGGTGACCCACTTGCACCGTTCCTCTTTTGCATAGCGGTTCGAGAAATTACAACCAGACTGTCCAGCGAGCTCAACATCTGGTTCCTGGATGACGGCACTCTGGCAGGCACACAAGATTCCCTGCTAGAAGACTTACAGCTGGTGAAGACACGGGGGGAGTCCATGGGTCTCGTTCTTAGCCCCTCCAAGTGCGAAATTATTGCATCTAGTGAAGTAATCATTAGAGCAGTGAAATCAGTTCTACCAGAAGCCTCAGTCGTTAAACCTACCGACAGCACACTACTCGGAGCACCTCTGGGCCACAATGCCATTGCTGCAGTCCTTGACGAAAAGTTTAGAGACCTAAAGAGGATGGAAGAGAGAATTGGGGACTTGGACTCCCACGATGCCCTCTACCTTCTCACAAAGTGCCTTACCCTGCCCAGGCTAACATACTTCTTAAGGTGTGCACCAACTTTTGGCAACCCACTTCTAAATCAATATGATGAGCTCCTCAGGTCAATATTCAGGAAGGCGCTCAACCTAGATTTAGATGACAGTCAGTGGGACCAAGCAACACTACCAGTGAGATTTGGAGGGATAGGCATACGAAAGGCAACTGAGGTAGCACTTCCAGCATTCTTATCCTCATGTACAGCAGCCAACGAATTGGTAGGGCAGATCCTACCAGAGCGTATGAGAGAGACAGCGGGAACTCGTGATCAAACGTTCATCGAAGCAGCCAGACAATGGGACACCATTGCACACCCTCAACCCCGACCACAAGTCCCAAAAGACCACAAGCAGGCCCACTGGGATAGCCCCATAATGGAAAAGACTGTCACAGCAATGATTGACAACGCTGATGCTGAAAACAAAGCCCGCCTCCTAGCGGTAACAGCACCCCACGCCGGGGATTTTTTATTTGCTGTGCCCAATGCAGCCCTGGGAACTCGCCTCAGTCATGACGCTCTCCGCATTGGAGTTGCCCTTCGCCTTGCCGCCCCCATCCTCACCGAACATAGGTGCATCTGCGGAACTGCGATGGCAGACCAATATGGTCGTCATGGTCTGGTATGTCGTAAATCACAGGGTAAAATTGCAAGACATGAAGAAGTCAACGACATCATCAAGAGGAGCCTCGCCACAGCCCGCTGCCCGGCACAAAGAGAACCACACTTATCCAGACCTAACGACCCTCAGAAGCGCCCTGATGGGGTCACCTTGCTACCTTGGAAGGATGGTAAGCAAGTGGTATGGGACTACACGTGCGCTGCCACACTGGCCAGTACCTACCTCCACTACAGCACACGTGAAAGCGGTGGTGCTGCTTCTTTCAGGGAATCGCAGAAAATTATTAAATACAGAGGTCTAGCACACTGCTACAGCTTTGTTCCGATCGGCTCGGAGACCCTCGGTTCGTGGGGAAAATGTGCATTGAAGTTCCTGAAGGAATTGGGGGACAAATTGATCAGCGCTACAAAAGACCAGAGAGCAAAAAGTTTTTTGTTCCAGCGCCTCAGTGTTGCGATTCAGAGAGGAAATGCCTGTTGCGTCTTGGGCACTAGTCCAACTTCAGAGGAATTCGAAGAAGTGTTTGACTTGCAACAATGATCGAACCCGTCTGTGACATTCATCAATGTTTCCCATTGTTGTGTTCTTCAAGAGATCCATAACCTTTAAGCACCTTTTTGCATTATTATTTTTGTATCAACCCATGTATATCTTGTAACCATCAAATGCATAATAAAGCACAAAAATATTCAAGGAAGGGGGTGGTAGGAGAAAAGCACACAGAAACTGTATTGGAGGGGATCTAAACATTCCCTCTAATGCGTTATGCGTGGTTTCCTCCGAGGCTATGGGTCCCCCTTCTTCCAGCTAGAGGTGGTACTCCCTTCTATATTTAATATAAAAAAAAAAAAAAAAAAAAAAAAAAAAATATATATATATATATATATATATATATATATATATATATATATGTCGTACCTAGTAGCCAGAACGCACTTCTCAGCCTACTATGCAAGGCCTAATTTGCCTAATAAGCCAAGTTTTCATGAATTAATTGTTTTTCGACTACCTAACCTACCTAACCTATAAAGATAGGTTAGGTTAGGTAGGGTTGGTTAGGTTCGGTCATATATCTACGTTAATTTTAACTCCAATAAAAAATAATTGGCCTCATACATAATGAAATGGGTAGCTTTATCATTTCATAAGAAAAAAATTAGAGAAAATATATAAATTCAGGAAAACTTGGCTTATTAGTCAAATCGGGCATTGCATAGTAGGCTGAGAAGTGCGTTCTGGCTACTAGGTACGACATATATATATATATATATATATATATATATATATATATATATATATATATATATATATATATATATATATATATTGGTGTATACTGGCAGCAGGTTTTCTTTCAAACATGTTTCATTGAATATGACCGCATATTCTGTATTTATTATTTTCTGGTTTAGGGCTTCTATCCCTCTAACTATTTTCTTAGCATCAGGGCTTAATTGAAATAGGAGTTCTCCAAAACTCATTTTCGTACTTTTAAGGTGAAGAAAAGAAGTGATTTACTATAGAGTGTATTACACTTATTTATATAATTTGCAAATTAGACATACCTGAGCCACACTTGAAAAGTCTTCTCGAAGCATGTACAAAGGAAGCCCCTTTCATCAGTCCACAAGGAGACATGTATTTACAAATAGACGGAGTAGCTATGGGCTCCCCCTTAGGAGTTTTATTTGCTAATTTTTATATGGGAACCATCGAAGACAGGGTCTTCAGTAGCAGACAAAAACCAACTGTATACTGCCGTTATGTAGATGACATATTCGTAATAGTAAAAGACTCAGATGAACTAATTGACCTAAAAAGACACCTAGAGAGAGAGTCAGTACTCCGATTTACACATGAAAATAGTGAAAATAACAGTCTGCCATTCCTGGATGTACTAATAACAAAAACAGGAACCTCTTTAAGCACCAACGTATATACCAAGCCTACCAACATAGGATTATGCCTGAACGGTAGAAGTGAGTGCCCCCAAAGATACAAAGCCAGTGTTCTCAATGCTTATATTCGTCGAGCGCTTACCCACTGCTCTGAATGGAGCAACGTGAGTAGAGAGTTTGAAAGAGTAACTCAGGTATTGGTGAACAACGGATATAGCAACACGGAAATAAACGCTGCTATAAGAAGACACTTGGACCGTTGGTATAATTCAGAACCTAGAACAGAAACCACAACACCCCCAATAAAATTATATTACAAATCAACCATGCACAGTGAACATATAAAAAAAAAAAAATTCACCTTTATTGTATTATCACCTGACCCAGTGCGGGTATAAAATCAACTAGTATTGTAAGATCTGTTCACTTGAGAATGAACCATGGAGGTTCGAAACGTTGTGCAAATTATATAAATAAGTGTAATACACTCTATAGTAAATCACTTCTTTTCTTCACCTTAAAAGTACGAAAATGAGTTTTGGAGAACTCCTATTTCAATTATGCCCTGATGCTAAGAAAATAGTTAGAGGGATAGAAGCCCTAAACCAGAAAATAATAAATACAGAATATATATATATATATATATATATATATATATATATATATATATATATATATATATATATATATATATATATATATATGACCGAAAAAGTAAGATTAATAATTCTAACACGAATTTTCTCAATCTTTCGTACATTACGCTTCACTGTTGGAGGTAAATCAAAAATGATTTTTGATTTACCTCCAACAGTGAAGCGTAATGTACGAAAGATTGAGAAAATTCGTGTTAGAATTATTAATCTTACTTTTTCGGTCATATTTAATAATATATGTCTACAGGAAAGACTGCTACCAAAATATACTTATATATATATATATATATATATATATATATATATATATATATATATATATATATATATATATATATATATATTAAACCAGTGGTGGTACCCCTATATATATATATATATATATATATATATATATATATATATATATATATATATATATATATATATATATATATGTCGTACCTAGTAGCCAGAACGCACTTCTCAGCCTACTATGCAAGGCCCGATTTGCCTAATAAGCCAAGTTTTCCTGAATTAATATATTTTCTCTAATTTTTTTCTTATGAAATGATAAAGCTACCCATTTCATTATGTATGAGGTCAATTTTTGTTTATTGTAGTTAAAATTAACGTAGATATATGACCAATCCTAACCAACCCTACCTAACCTAACCTATCTTTATAGGTTAGGTTAGGTTAGGTAGCCGAAAAAGTTAGGTTAGGTAGGTTAGGTAGTCGAAAAACAAATAATTCATGAAAACTTGGCTTATTAGGCAAATCGGGCCTTGCATAGTAGGCTGAGAGGTACGTTCTGGCTACTAGGTACGACATATATATATATATATATATATATATATATATATATATATATATATATATATATATATATATATATATATATATAAATAATCTGACACAAAAAAGGAGGAGGTAATATAATAACCGCTGGTTTAATGGTTTAATAGAGAATGTCAGGAAGCAAAGGTGAGAAGCAGGAGGGAGTGGAGGAAGTACAGAAGACAAAGGACAGAGGACAACACGATTAGATGCAACAGAGCTAGGAACGATTACATTAACATAAGACGAGTGTCGGAAAGAAATTGAGTGATTTTTTTTTTTTTTTTTTAGATATATACAAGAGTTGTTATATTGTTGTACAGCCACTAGTACGCGTAGCGTTTCGGGCAGGTCCCTGGAATACGATCCCCGCCGCGAAGAATCGTTTAAATATTGATATGTTGCAATCAATATATATTGCAATTGATGATATTGCAATCAAAGCGAAAAAGCAACCTAAATTACTACATAGCCATATAAGAAGGAAGATGTCGGTAAATGACCAAGTGACAAGACTGAGGAAAACAGAAGGGGCATATACTGAAAGCGACAAGGAAATCTGTGAGGTACTGAATGCCAGTTTCCATGGAGTGTTCACAACCGAGCCCGAGTGGCTCCCATTGTTAGAAGAGATTACCCTAGATGGAAGACTATCAGATATAGAGATGACAGTAGAGAAGGTAATGAAACAGTTGACAACACAGGATGCAACTAAAGCAGTTGGACCAGACAAAGTATCACCGGGGATACTAAAAGAAGCAGCGCAGGCTCTCAGCGTGCCTCTGGCAATGATCTTTAATGAGTCACTTATGTCGGGAGAATTGCCCAGTTGCTGGAAGGAGGCAAATGTACCGATTTTCAAGAAAGGTGATAGGGAGGAGGCACTTAACTACAGACCCGTATCACTGACAAGCATCCCCTGCAAAATACTTGAAAGAATAATTAGGCTAAGACTTGTTGAGCACCTGGAGAGCATTGGGTTTGTAAACAAGCACCAATATGGGTTCTGGACAGGGAAATCATGCCTAACAAACCTTCTAGAATTCTATGACAAAGTAACAAGGATAAGGTAGGACAGAGAAGGCTGGGCAGACTGCATATTTCTTGACTGCCAAAAGGCCTTTGATACTGTACCGCACATGAGACTGCTTTACAAACTTGAGAGGCAGGCAGGAGTAAGGGGAAAGGCCCTAGCATGGGTGAGGAACTACCTAACAGGAAGGAGCCAGAGGGTAATGGTAAGGGGCGAGAAGTCGGACTGGCGAACAGTAACGAGTGGAGTACCTCAAGGATCGGTGCTGGGACCAATCCTCTTTCTAATTTATGTAAATGATATGTTTACAGGAGTGGAATCATACATGTCAATGTTTGCGGATGACGCAAAATTAATGAGAAGAGTTGACAGATGAGGATTGTAGGATCCTCCAAGAGGACTTACAGGTTGCAGAGATGGTCAGGGAAATGTAAATGGGATCAGGTGATAGACGACCAAAAGGACAGTACATAATGAATGGGAACTGCCTACCTGTAACGATTGGAGAAAGAGACCTGGGAGTGGATGTGACACCTAATCTAACTCCTGAGGCACATATAAATAGGATAACGACAGCAACGTACTCTACACTGGCGAAAATTAGAACTTCATTCAGAAACCTAAGTAAGGAGGCTTTTAGGGCGCTTTACACTGCCTACGTGAGACCAGTCTTGGAGTATGCCGCACCATCATGAAGTCCCCATCTGAAGAAACACATAAGGAAACTAGAGAAGGTTCAGAGGTTTGCGACGAGGCTTGTCCCAGAGTTACGAGGGATGGGATATGAAGAGCGTCTGAAGGAACTGAACCTTACGACACTAGAGAAAAGAAGGGAGAGAGGAGATATGATAGGAACATATATAATATACTCAGGGGAATTGACAAAGTGGAAATAGACGAAATGTTCACACGTAATAATAACAGAACGAGGGGACATGGGTGGAAACTGGAAACTCAGATGAGTCAGAGATGTTAGGAAGTTTTCTTTTAGCGTGAGAGTAATGGAAAAATGGAATGTACTTAACAGGTTGTGGAAGCAAATACTATTCATACTTTTAAAACTAGGTATGATAGGGAAATGGGACAGGAGTCATTGCTGTAAACAACCGATGACTGGAAAGGCGGGATCCAAGAGTCAATGCTCGATCCTGTAAGCACAAATAGGTGAGTACAACTAGGTGAGTATATACACACACACACACACAGACAGACAGACAGACAGACAGACAGACACACACACACACACACACACACACACACACACACACACACACACACACACACACACACACACACACAAAAAAAAGCACACGCACGCACGGCCCGGTTTCTGACTAGGCCTCATAGTTGCTGGACTGGTCAACCAGGCTGTTGGACGAGGCTATTCTCAGCCTAACATGAATCACAGACTGGTTGATCAGGTATCCTCTGGAGGTGTTTATTGAGTTTAAGACGAGTGATGACCAGGTTGCGGACACTACCGCCATAGTCCTGACGGTCACCACCTCTATATTAATTTATCACATTCAAGCTAAGGAAACAAAGGTGCCGAGAAAAACATTAGAATGTTTTCCTTTGTAAAGAGAGTGGTAGACGATTGGAACAAGTTGGGGGAGAAGGTGGTGGAGGCCAAGACCATCAGTAGCTTCAAAGCGTTATATGACAGAGAGCCGGTCGGCCGAGCGGACAGCATGCTGGACTTGTGATCCTGTGGTCCTGGGTTCGATCCCAGGCGCCGGAGAGGAACAATGGGCAGTTTCTTTTACCCTATGCTCCTGTTACCTAGCAGTAAAATAGGTACCTGGGTGTTAGTCAGCTGTCACGGGCTGCTTCCTGGGGGTGGAAGCCTGGTCGAGGACCGGGCCGCGGGGACACTAAAGCCCCGAAATCATCTCAAGATAACCTCAAGATAACAGAGTGCTGGGAAGACGGGACACCACGAGCGTAGCTCTCATCAAGTAACTACACTTAGGTAATTTAATTACACACACACACGCACAGGGGAGGGGGGGGGGGGCCTCGCGGCTCAGTGGACAGCGCTCGGGGGTCGTAGTCCTAACGGCCCGGTTTGATTGATGGCCGAAGCAGAAACAATTGGGTAGAGTTTCTTTCGCTCTGATGCCCCTGTTCACCTAGAAGTAAATTGATACCTGGTATTTAGATAATTTCTATGGCCTGTGCTTTCCGGGGATGTATTCGCCTAATTTTGTTTGCGGGGGTTAAGCTTCGGCTCTTTGGTCCCGTCTCTCCACTGTCAATCAACTGGTGTTCAGATTCCCGAGCCTATTGGGCACTATCATATATACATTTGAACCGTGAATGGAGTCTGCCTCCACCACATCACTTCCTAGTACAGTACATTCCTTATGTTAACTACTGATATTAAAAAAAGTTGTTTAACTTTAATAACTTCAAAACAATCTCTGCTGCTCTGAAGGGGGAAGTGAACACCGAGCAGTACTCAATGTGCGAAAATCCTAGCAGGCATTTAATTGTTTTTATTCTATAAATGTTAAATTTTACTTTTATTTTATTTTTTTAGTTAATATTATTATTAAGGTTATGAGTGGGCTGTATAAATTGATTCAGTCTGCCAGAATCTATCTACACACAATGGGGGGGGGGGGAGAATTTGTTGCTTATACCACCTTGAAGTGGATACTGGATTAACTACATATTGTTTACCTAGTCTTTAATATAAATTATACCACATATGGTGGTATAATTTGGTATAATTTGACCGGGAGGGCGAGGTCCCAAATCTACACAGTCAAATAACAACGTACTGGAGTGAACGATATGGAAGGATATGCAGAATAGAACCAGTGAAGAGCAGAGGTGCCATAGGCATATAAAACTAGATAGTTTTCTTACAGAAGTGCCGGATCAACCGGGCTGTGGTGGATACGCAAGCGAGTTGAGCCTGGCCCAGGGGCGGGAGTTGGGGAGTAGAACTCTAGAATCCCATCAAGGTACAGTCAAGGTAAAATCGAGAATAGTCCTGAGAAGAGCCTTCCAAGATGGCCGACACTTTGTGTTATCTTCTAACAATGGAAGAACTATTCTTCTGCATTACGCGTAAGTCAACCCATCGTCTTGTTGAGATGTTGTTGTTGTTGTTGTTGTACTATCTGCACCATAGTACACAGATGGACGTACTATGGAATTAGTGTAGAATTTTGTACTAGTCACTTTATGGCGTTTGAAAAAATGCAGCTAAACACAAAGTTAAATATTCCTGGTCTAGTGTAGGACACATGTACTATATTAGGCCTCGGGTACCGTGTATTAGGCCTAGGAAGGTTAGTTTAGTTCGTCTGGGCATGAAATAGAATATCTTTTACCTGTTTGGACAAACTCAGTAGTCCGGTTTCTTTTTTCTAACTAGCTGTACCCGGCCAAATGATCTGATGTTCCCATCACTGAAAAATAAAAAGGTAAAAAAAATGAAAAACAATGAAAAAATAAAAAAACAAACTATACACACGAAATGAACGGTAGGGTAAACAACACAACTTAATTCTAATGCATTGTCACATAAAATAATTAAGACAAAATGAAAATAAATCGAAATCTATGAAAATTCAATTGATCAGTGCAATCGGAAACATTGAAATGGAATCGTAACATATTTATTATAGTGTGTGTTGCTTATACATCCAACAGATGGCGCTGTTTTACAAAAAAAAGCATGTTTTTATCCATCACAGGTGTGGCATCTATATAGTAGGTATATAAAAACACGCACGTATTTGAATGGAACGTTGTTAAAATTTCGAAGCAATCGATGAAGAACTTTTGGAGATTAGCGATTTTGAACAAAAAACATTTAATTTTTACTTAAATAGATTGCGTTGTCTGTTGATATATGTAATATGGTCCTCATCATTACTATAAGTACTACCAACACAGGAGGATGTGCTGCGTAAGTAATGAAGATACTGACATTTACTTACTATAATGTTGGTACTGAATGTAGAAAAGGAAGAAACATATTTTTACTCTGAAATATTATTTTATAGCAAAATTAGACGAAACCAAGTAGCATGTAGCGCGCAGGACTCGTAATTCTGTGGCGCGGGTTCGATTCCCGCACGAGGCAGAAACAAATGGACAAAGTTTCTTTCACCCTGAATGACCCTGTTACCTAGCAGTAAATAGGTACCTGGGAGTTAGTCAGCTGTTACGGGCTGCTTCCTGGGGGTGGAGGCCTGGTCGAGGACCGGGCCGCGGGAACACTAAAGCCCCGAAATCATCTCAAGATAACTTCAAGATAACCTCAAGATGTGACGCCATAGAAAGTCGACGATCCAAGCGACAATGTTGTGGAGCGACTTATATCGTTGCCTGGAGTGTGTGTGCTGGCATATCAGTCTCCTGTACCTAACCTAACCTAATATAACCTCCAGGCAACAATATATCTCGTATAAGTAGCTTCACAACATTGTCGCTTGGATCGTCGACTTCCTATGGCGTCACCTGCTACTTAGTTTCGTCTAATTTCGTTATTTTGACAATGAAATATAATTTTGTTTCTTCATTTTCTACATTCAGCCCCAACATTAGAGTGAATAAATGTCATATTTTCTTCATTACACAGGTAATGGTAGGAGGCTTCGGGTAATTAGTGAGACCCAACATTTTGAGAGGTTGAGGAAGGTGCCAATAGTTGAGGTGCTCTATTGTGTCCTTGCGAACTGTTTATGTTCTCTGTGTTGCCTCTCTCGTCAATGTTAACCGCTTTCAAGGGGAAAGTTGAGTACCGAGCAGTGTTCAGGGCCAGGACTGACTGAAAGTTGAGTACCGAGCAGTGGTCAAGGCCAGGACTGACTGAAAGTTGAGTACCGAGCAGTGTTCAGGGCCAGGACTGACTGAAAGTTGAGTACCGAGCAGTGGTCAAGGCCAGGACTGACTGAAAGTTGAGTACCGAGCAGTGTTCAGGGCCAGGACTGACTGAACGTTGAGTACCGAGCAGTGGTCAAGGCCAGGACTGACTGAAAGTTGAGTACCGAGCAGTGTTCAGGGCCAGGACTGACTGAAAGTTGAGTACCGAGCAGTGTTCAGGGCCAGGACTGACTGAACGTTGAGTACCGAGCAGTGTTCAGGGCCAGGACTGACTGAACGTTGAGTACCGAGCAGTGGTCAAGGCCAGGACTGACTGAAAGTTGAGTACCGAGCAGTGTTCAGGGCCAGGACTGACTGAAAGTTGAGTACCGAGCAGTGTTCAGGGCCAGGACTGACTGAACGTTGAGTACCGAGCAGTGGTCAAGGCCAGGACTGACTGAAAGTTGAGTACCGAGCAGTGTTCAGGGCCAGGACTGACTGAAAGTTGAGTACCGAGCAGTGTTCAGGGCCAGGACTGACTGAAAGTTGAGTACCGAGCAGTGTTCAGGGCCAGGACTGACTGAAAGTTGAGTACCGAGCAGTGTTCAGGGCCAGGACTGACTGAAAGTTGAGTACCGAGCAGTGTTCAGGGCCAGGACTGACTGAAAGTTGAGTACCGAGCAGTGTTCAGGGCCAGGACTGACTGAAAGTTGAGTACCGAGCAGTGTTCAGGGCCAGGACTGACTGAAAGTTGAGTACCGAGCAGTGTTCAGGGCCAGGACTGACTGAAAGTTGAGTACCGAGCAGTGTTCAGGGCCAGGACTGACTGAAAGTTGAGTACCGAGCAGTGTTCAGGGCCAGGACTGACAAAGTTGAGTACCGAGCAGTGTTCAGGGCCAGGACTGACAAAGTTGAGTACCGAGCAGTGTTCAGGGCCAGGACTGACTGAAAGTTGAGTACCGAGCAGTGTTCAGGGCCAGGACTGACAAAGTTGAGTACCGAGCAGTGTTCAGGGCCAGGACTGACAAAGTTGAGTACCGAGCAGTGTTCAGGGCCAGGACTGACAGAAAGGGATTCCATTTTCATATTCCATTGTGCTGAATCACGCCCTCTGCCTTATGCTTCCCCGTCCTGCCGCAAATACAAGTAACTCTCAGTATCCCCGCAACACAACACGTAATCTTCATCTTACTATACACACAATTCTAATAAATATTTAATTTATATATGAGAAAATATCAAATAAATACCAATCAAGTGATGAACTCGATTTCTGGGTCGGCCGCAGCTTGGCCGAGCATAGTCTGGGGAAGGGTCGGGGTCGGCCGCAGCTTGGCCGAGCATAGTCTGGGGAAGGGTCGGGGTCGGCCGCAGCTTGGCCGAGCATAGTCTGGGGAAGGGTTGTGAGGTCGGCCGCAGCTTGGCCGAGCATAGTCTGGGGAAGGGTTGTGAGGTCGGCCGCAGCTTGGACGAGCATAGTCTGGGGAAGGGTCGGGGTCGGCCGCAGCTTGGCCGAGCATAGTCTGGGGAAGGGTTGTGAGGTCGGCCGCAGCTTGAACGAGCATAGTCTGGGGAAGGGTTGTGAGGTCGGCCGCAGCTTGGGCGAGCATAGTCTGGGGAAGGGTCGGGGTCGGCCGCAGCTTGGACGAGCATAGTCTGGGGAAGGGTCTGGGTCGGCCGCAGCTTGGACGAGCATAGTCTGGGGAAGGGTCGGGGTCGGCCGCAGCTTGGACGAGCATAGTCTGGGGAAGGGTCTGGGTCGGCCGCAGCTTGGGCGAGCATAGTCTGGGGAAGGGTCGGGGTCGGCCGCAGCTTGGACGAGCATAGTCTGGGGAAGGGTCTGGGTCGGCCGCAGCTTGGACGAGCATAGTCTGGGGAAGGGTCGGGGTCGGCCGCAGCTTGGACGAGCATAGTCTGGGGAAGGGTCTGGGTCGGCCGCAGCTTGGACGAGCATAGTCTGGGGAAGGGTCGGGGTCGGCCGCAGCTTGGACGAGCATAGTCTGGGGAAGGGTTGTGAGGTCGGCCGCAGCTTGGACGAGCATAGTCTGGGGAAGGGTCGGGGTCGGCCGCAGCTTGGACGAGCATAGTCTGGGGAAGGGTCGGGGTCGGCCGCAGCTTGGACGAGCATAGTCTGGGGAAGGGTTGTGAGGTCGGCCGCAGCTTGGACGAGCATAGTCTGGGGAAGGGTTGGGAGGTCGGCCGCAGCTTGAACGAGCATAGTCTGGGGAAGGGTTGTGAGGTCGGCCGCAGCTTGGACGAGCATAGTCTGGGGAAGGGTTGTGAGGTCGGCCGCAGCTTGGGCGAGCAAGGGTTGCCGCGCACTGCGGGCGGGGTACGGGGCGTTTACGCTGGAGATCCAACATAATGGTAGGTAATGGAGGGTGTGATGGTGTGGGAGACCTCGAGCCCTTCTCAAGGTTAAGGTCCATTTTAGTTGAAGTTTTTTGTGGTGTGTGTAAGAGACCTTGATTACTCCGGGCTGGTGGAGGTACCTGCTTGATGGGGTTCTGGGAGTTGTTCTACTCCCCAAGCCCGGCTCAAGGTTCTCCCCGGGATGTGAACGTGTTCGTGTTTACCTGGAGTTTACCTGCAGAAGGTTCCGGGAGATCGTCGGTTTTCCAAGCCCGGCCTGGGACCAGGCTTGACTTGCGGGATAATTTGGTCCACCAGGCTGTTGCTTGGAGCGGCCCGCAGGGCCACACATCCTCCACAACCCGATTGGTCCGATACTTGTTGTGACTGGGAGGAGATAGACGTCTGTGGCAGCAAGAGAACATATAAGGCACGCATAGAAACTATACAACACCTAAATTATTTGGACCGTCTGAAAGCTCTCAAAATGTACTCACAGGAAAGGAGATGAGAAAGGTATTAAATAATATATACATGGAAGATACCGGAGGGCCAAGTCCCAGATTTGCACAGTAGAATAACAACATACTGGAGCGAAAGGTACGGAAGGAAATGGAGAATAGAACGAGTAAAGAGTCGAGGTGCCATAGGCACAATCAGAGCACTGTTCATCAGAGGTCCACAGCTGTGGACCTCTGATGTTCAGAGGTGAACACCCTTCTAGCAAGCATTAGAGATATTGCTGCAACATAGGTGAATGTATTCAGGAGGCACCTTAGAGAAGTTCTTGAAAGAAGTGTGTCTGAAACATGTGCCTTTGAGGAAAGTCAGAAAGAGGTCCAACGGAGAAAGAGAACGCAGACGACATTACAAAAGAACAAGAAAAATAACGGAAATACTTATTAAGCAGACACGACTTTCCCCTACCAAGAAGGAATAATTTAAACAGGAACATTGAAGAAATCGAACAGAGACTGAAGCATTCATATCAGACTGAAGAAACACAACTAGAACAGAAAGCAATTCAAGAAATAAAGAAAACCCCAAAATATTTCTTCACATATGTTAAATCAAAAGCACAAACCACTGCCAGTATTGGATCTATTCGTACTAGTGAAGGTTCATACACTGAGGATGACAAAAGAAATTAGTGAAATCCTAAAAAAGCAGTATGAGGACATGTTTTGCACTCCGATACACAGCATGAAAGTGAAAGTTCTGAACAACTTCCTTATGCGTGATATCCAAACCCCTGTAAATATAACTGATATCAACACGAGCGTGGCAGATTTCGAAAGAGAAATGGACAACATGCCCATGCACTCAGCCCCGGGGCCAGATTCATGGAATTCAATATTTATAAAGAAATGCAAAGTACCAGTAGCACAGGCACTGGTATAGTGTGGGGGAAGATACCAGATGCACTTAAAGCAGTAGACATAGCCCCTCTACACAAGGGAGGGAGCAAAGCATTGGCAAAGAATTATAGACCAGTTGCACTAACGTCCCACATAATAAAAGTATTTGAGAAAGTGATTAGGAGTCAGGTCACTAGTTTCATGGAGACCAATGACCTCCACAACCAGCGGGAAGATCATGCCTCTCATTTGACCACTATGAAAAAATCACTGAGGCATTAGAAGAAAAACGGAATGCAGATGTGGTATACACGGACCTTGCAAAGTCATTCGATAAATGTGACCATGGAGTGATAGTACACAAAATGAGATCACTCCGAATAACTGGTAAAGTAGGACGCTGGATACTCGGTTTTCTGTCGAACAGGACACAGAGTAACGGTCATCCATATAAAATCGAGTTTAAGCGTAGTTAAAAGTTCTGTACCTCAAGGTACATTCTTTGCACCACTGCTTTTCCTTATCCTCATATCAGATATAGACTCAAATAAAGTCACAGCTTCGTATCATCTTTGGAGATGACATAAAAATCAGCATGGAAATTACCTCTGCAGAAGACATTGAAAAACTTCAAGCTGATATTAATAAAGTTTTCGACTGGGCAGCAGAAAATAACATGATGTTAAACAGTGATAAATTCCAGGTACTCAGGTACGGTAAAAATAAGGACCTTAAACATAATACAGGGTACAAAACAGTCAAATGTGCCCATAGTAGGAAAACAGCATGTCAAGGATTTGGGAATAATGATGTCCGACGACCTAACTTTTAGGGAGCATAACCAAGCAAATATTGCGTCAGTCAGAAAAATGATCGGATGGATTATGAGAACTTTCAAATCCAGGGATCCCATCACAATGGTTGTACTCTTCAAGTCACTGGTGTTGTCCCGTCTTGAGTACTGCTCAGTACTCACTTCCCCCTTCAGAGCAGGAGAGATTGCTGAAATAGAGGAGTACAGAGAACATATACGGCACGCATAGACGCGATAAAGCACCTAAATTATTGGGATCGTTTCAAAGCTTTCCAAATGTACTCTCTAGAAAGGAGACGAGAGAGATAACAAATAATATACACCTGGACGATACTGGAGGGCCAAGTACCAAATCTACACAGTAAAATAACAACGTACTGGAGTGAACGATATGGAAGAAAATGCAGAATAGAACCAGTGAAGAGCAGAGGTGCCATAGGCACAATCAGAGAACACTATAAACATCAGAGGTCCGCGGTTGTTCAACGTCCTCCCAGCGAGCATAAGAAATATTGCCGGAACAACCGTGGACATCTTCAAACTGGATAGTTTTCTTCAAGGAGTGCCGGACCAACCGGGCTATGGTGGGTATGTGGGCCTGCGGGCCGCTCCAAGCAACAGCCGAGTTGACCGAACCGAAAATGCAGAATAGAACCAGTGAAGAGCAGAGGTGCCATAGGCACAATCAGAGAACACTGTATAAACATCAGAGGTCCGCGGTTCAACACCCTCCCAGCGAGCATCAGGTGTGGAAGGAGTGGGTGAGGAGGAGACTTCAACGCTGCCTGGGTACCATTCCTGGTGTGTGGGGAGGAGTGTGGAGGCTACCAGTGACGTGAGTGACTTTGTCACACACCGTCCACCTGTCACTCCCGTTATCCACGCCGCGTATACTGCCTCTCATCCTTCACGTTAACCAGCCGGACCCGCCCAGCCGTCACCCGTCCATTACAACGTAACATGTCCAGAGTAATGACAGGTCCTCTGAGAGGCATCTCTTGTTACCATTATTTTTCGTGTCGATAAACGTGCGAGTTAAATATTTGCAACATTGCATTAACTTAAAAGTTAAAGTTTTTAAGTCTGAATCCAAAGAATATAGTTGCTAATGAAATACTGCAATACTAACTTACTTTAGTTAAGGTTTTTGTTTATACATTTGCATCAACTATGTTGCGAGCTTAAGAGTTGTCAAGATTTGTCCCAAACGTTTGTGGTACAGTTTAGTGTGAGAACACTTGGTGTGTTACTTGTGTTACTGAGCCCCGCTAGTTGGTCACCTGAGGCAACACTTGGTGTGTTACTGAGCCCCGCTAGTTAGTCACCTGAGGCAACACTTGGTGTGTTACTGAGCCCCGCTAGTTGGTCACCTGAGGCAACACTTGGTGTGTTACTGAGCCCCGCTAGTTGGTCACCTGCGGCAACACTTGGTGTGTTACTTGTGTTACTGAGCCCCGCTAGTTGGTCACCTGAGGCAACACTTGGTGTGTTACTTGTGTTACTGAGCCCCGCTAGTTGGTCACCTGAGGCAACACTTGGTGTGTTACTGAGCCCCGCTAGTTGGTCACCTGCGGCAACACTTGGTGTGTTACTTGTGTTACTGAGCCCCGCTAGTTGGTCACCTGCGGCAACACTTGGTGTGTTACTTGTGTTACTGAGCCCCGCTAGTTGGTCACCTGAGGCAACACTTGGTGTGTTACTTGTGTTACTGAGCCCCGCTAGTTGGTCACCTGAGGCAACACTTGGTGTGTTACTTGTGTTACTGAGCCCCGCTAGTTGGTCACCTGCGGCAACACTTGGTGTGTTACTTGTGTTACTGAGCCCCGCTAGTTGGTCACCTGCGGCAACACTTGGTGTGTTACTTGTGTTACTGAGCCCCGCTAGTTGGTCACCTGAGGCAACACTTGGTGTGTTACTTGTGTTACTGAGCCCCGCTAGTTGGTCACCTGAGGCAACACTTGGTGTGTTACTTGTGTTACTGAGCCCCGCTAGTTGGTCACCTGAGGCAACACTTGGTGTGTTACTTGTGTTACTGAGCCCCGCTAGTTGGTCACCTGAGGCAACACTTGGTGTGTTACTTGTGTTACTGAGCCCCGCTAGTTGGTCACCTGAGGCAACACTTGGTGTGTTACTTGTGTTACTGAGCCCCGCTAGTTGGTCACCTGAGGCAACACTTGGTGTGTTACTTGTGTTACTGAGCCCCGCTAGTTGGTCACCTGAGGCAACACTTGGTGTGTTACTTGTGTTACTGAGCCCCGCTAGTTGGTCACCTGAGGCAACACTTGGTGTGTTACTTGTGTTACTGAGCCCCGCTAGTTGGTCACCTGAGGCAACACTTGGTGTGTTACTTGTGTTACTGAGCCCCGCTAGTTGGTCACCTGAGGCAACACTTGGTGTGTTACTTGTGTTACTGAGCCCCGCTAGTTGGTCACCTGCGGCAACACTTGGTGTGTTACTTGTGTTACTGAGCCCCGCTAGTTGGTCACCTGCGGCAACACTTGGTGTGTTACTTGTGTTACTGAGCCCCGCTAGTTGGTCACCTGAGGCAACACTTGGTGTGTTACTGAGCCCCGCTAGTTGGACACCTGAGGCAACACTTGGTGTGTTACTTGTGTTACTGAGCCCCGCTAGTTGGTCACCTGAGGCAACACTTGGTGTGTTACTTGTGTTACTGAGCCCCGCTAGTTGGTCACCTGAGGCAACACTTGGTGTGTTACTGAGCCCCGCTAGTTGGACACCTGAGGCAACACTTGGTGTGTTACTTGTGTTACTGAGCCCCGCTAGTTGGTCACCTGAGGCAACACTTGGTGTGTTTCTTGTGTTACTGAGCCCCGCTAGTTGGTCACCTGAGGCAACACTTGGTGTGTTACTTGTGTTACTGAGCCCCGCTAGTTGGTCACCTGCGGCAACACTTGGTGTGTTACTTGTGTTACTGAGCCCCGCTAGTTGGTCACCTGAGGCAACACTTGGTGTGTTACTGAGCCCCGCTAGTTGGTCACCTGAGGCAACACTTGGTGTGTTACTGAGCCCCGCTAGTTGGACACCTTGTAACAAACTAGGCTGTTGTAAGAATTATTCCAGAAGGTTCCAGAAGTTCGAGTAGGGACCTGACCTCTCAACAACGCCCAGTCCCCTGGGAATTAGCAGGTCTGAGTCACAAATGGCGGGCATCTTTGTTCATAGCTGCGTATAATGAATCATCCTATAGTATTCAGTAATTTAGAGAAAATTAGCCTTTATTCATTTTGCATTAAAATTGTATTGTATAATAGTACTGGATACAATATCAAGAGTATTCTAATTATTGAGTTTAAGTCACCATCAGTGACGTCACGAATCAGATCTAACTTTTAAGGCGGAGTGACCGGCGGTCATAGGTCAGCAGGGGTGACAGGTCTACTATTTCTCAGTTTTAATAACCATTTTTGTGATCGGGAACAGCTCTGCCGTTAGAGGCTTGTGTAATTTATTTCAGTAAAATAATTCAACCAGTCTGGATCAATTAAGTACAACAGAGTTTAATTGTTATAACTTAAACCTTGCTAGTAACTTGGAAACTTTGACTAGGCGGAAGGTTACAATGTTCTTGTCTGGGGTAGACCAGACGAGGAAAAGATCAGTGTGGTCACGGAAGCAGCTGGGAGAGGTCAAACATCTTACCTCTCCCCGAGACCAGCCCAACATCTTAGCTGGAAAACATAGAGGTATAGTTGCTATGGTTATGTATAGAAATAGTCTCATTTGCCATTCAGGTCAAGTAGGGAGTGTTAAAGTGACAGGGAGTGAACATATTTAGATTTTTGTTTTAGTTTTCTTTTAATAAATTAAATTAGTTAATATTTTGCATTTCATTATTTCCATGTGTTTTATGTGTAAACTTGTCCTGGTCACGTGGTCCACACGAGGTAAAGTTGGATTGGGCGCCGATTCTAACATCGAATCGGAATTATCATTACCGTGTAATTTATTCCACACTCAAGGTCATCGTATATAGTGGGGATCAAGCCCCTAGGTTGATTAATTAGCGTGATCGATCCAGACCTCGATCATTGCTCTTGTGTTACTGGTCTGGTGGTGGCAGCGTAGAGGCGACTCTAGGGTTTTGCTCAGAGCTTAGGTCACGTCATACTGGGTGTAGAATCCTAAGTCGGTCAATCGTCTTAGGACCACGTGGCGTGGAGTTGGCTTTGGTAAAAGTTTTGGAGTCCCTTGGTAGAGAATAAAAAGTAAGAATACGGGTAGAGGGAGTAGAAGGAAGAGAAGTAAAGAGAGAGGACACCCAAACCCGTGTTACAATTATTGTAACACGGGTTTGGGTGTCCTCTCTCTTTACTTCTCTTCCTTCTACTCCCTCTACCCGTATTCTTACTTTTTATTCTCTACCAAGGGACTCCAAAACTTTTACCAAAGCCAACTCCACGCCACGTGGTCCTAAGACGATTGACCGACTTAGGATTCTACACCCAGTATGACGTGACCTAAGCTCTGAGCAAAACCCTAGAGTCGCCTCTACGCTGCCACCACCAGACCAGTAACACAAGAGCAATGATCGAGGTCTGGATCGATCACGCTAATTAATCAACCTAGGGGCTTGATCCCCACTATATACGATGACCTTGAGTGTGGAATAAATTACACGGTAATGATAATTCCGATTCGATGTTAGAATCGGCGCCCAATCCAACTTTACCTCGTGTGGACCACGTGACCAGGACAAGTTTACACATAAAACACATGGAAATAATGAAATGCAAAATATTAACTAATTTAATTTATTAAAAGAAAACTAAAACAAAAATCTAAATATGTTCACTCCCTGTCACTTTAACACTCCCTACTTGACCTGAATGGCAAATGAGACTATTTCTATACATAACCATAGCAACTATACCTCTATGTTTTCCAGCTAAGATGTTGGGCTGGTCTCGGGGAGAGGTAAGATGTTTGACCTCTCCCAGCTGCTTCCGTGACCACACTGATCTTTTCCTCGTCTGGTCTACCCCAGACAAGAACATTGTAACCTTCCGCCTAGTCAAAGTTTCCAAGTTACTAGCAAGGTTTAAGTTATAACAATTAAACTCTGTTGTACTTAATTGATCCAGACTGGTTGAATTATTTTACTGAAATAAATTACACAAGCCTCTAACGGCAGAGCTGTTCCCGATCACAAAAATGGTTATTAAAACTTTGAGAAATAGTAGACCTGTCACCCCTGCTGACCTATGACCGCCGGTCACTCCGCCTTAAAAGTTAGATCTGATTCGTGACGTCACTGATGGTGACTTAAACTCATTAGAATACTCTTGATATTGTATCCAGTACTATTATACAATACAATTTTAATGCAAAATGAATAAAGGCTAATTTTCTCTAAATTACTGAATACTATAGGATGATTCATTATACGCAGCTATGAACAAAGATGCCCGCCATTTGTGACTCAGACCTGCTAATTCCAGGGGACTGGGCGTTGTTGAGAGGTCAGGTCCCTACTCGAACTTCTGGAACCTTCTGGAATAATTCTTACAACAGCCTAGTTTGTTACAACCTGAGGCAACACTTGGTGTGTTACTTGTGTTACTGAGCCCCGCAAGTTGGTCACCTGAGGCAACACTTGGTGTGTTACTTGTGTTACTGAGCCCCGCTAGTTGGTCACCTGAGGCAACACTTGGTGTGTTACTTGTGTTACTGAGCCCCGCTAGTTGGTCACCTGAGGCAACACTTGGTGTGTTACTTGTGTTACTGAGCCCCGCTAGTTGGTCACCTGCGGCAACACTTGGTGTGTTACTTGTGTTACTGAGCCCCGCTAGTTGGTCACCTGAGGCAACACTTGGTGTGTTACTTGTGTTACTGAGCCCCGCTAGTTGGACACCTGAGGCAACACTTGTGGTGGTCACTACCCTTCTTAAGGACTAATGTGTTGCACTCCTCTCACTGTCTGTGTGTCTGTCTCTGCCTCTGCCTGTGTCTATGTCTGTCTCTGTCTGTCGATAATTAAAAGGGGCAGGTGGTGTGAGACAGGTGGGCGGGCAGGTGGGCGGGCGGTGGTGTGAGGCAGGTATGCTGTCGGTGTCTGAGGCAGGTGGGCGGGCGGTGGTGTGAGGCAGGTGGGCGGGCAGGTGGTGTGAGGCAGGTGGGCGGGCGGTGGTGTGAGGCAGGTGGGCGGGCGGTGGTGTGAGGCAGGTGGGCGGGCGGTGGTGTGAGGCAGGTGGGCGGGCGGTGGTGTGAGGCAGGTGGGAGGGCGGTGGTGTGAGGCAGGTGGGGGGGCGGTGGTGTGAGGCAGGTGGGCGGGCAGGTGGTGTGAGGCAGGTGGGCGGGCAGGTGGTGTGAGGCAGGTGGGCGGGCGGTGGTGTGAGGTGTGTGGTAGAGGTAGAGTGATCCCGTCTGGTGACTGTATATGGGTATAGTGGGCTCCTCCCTGTGGCGGTGTGGCGGCGGGGAGGACGGGGACGGTGTCTGGCTGTATCTTGTGCTGTGTAGCTCGTGTTAGGTTAGTCATGTGTTGTACACCCCGTGGGGTGTGGTGGGGGTAGCGACGGGGTGTAGGTGCAGGGTGTTGGGAGACGGGCGGTGTGGGCGGCAGGCGACCAGGGTGGGGGCGGCAGGTGACCAGGGTCAGGGACACACCTATTCAGGTGTGACAGGAAAATTAGGTCACATGGAGGAGTGGGTCTGTATATTAGGGAAGACCTTGTATGCTCAGAGCTCCTAAACGTTACAAATGAGGTGGTAGAGGTACTGGGATTAAAAATAGAGAAAATAAATTTAGTGATTATTCTAATATACAAACCGCCAGATGCAACGGCCGAGGAATTCACAGAACAGATAAACAAAATAGAGAATAGCCTTGATAATTTGGAGAACCCGATAGCAGAAATTATCTTCCTAGGTGACTTCAACTTGCCTAGTCTCAGGTGGAGAATAGCAAACAATAATATTATACCAGGAAATCTATCAAGACCTAACCAACCACAGATTAGAGAACTACTTAGATTCTGTGACAAATTTTCACTCAATCAGCAGATATCGGAGCCAATGAGAAATGAAAATATTCTAGATCTAGTCTTTACGAACAATGAAGACATTATCAGAGACATTACGATATCAGATACCACATACTCAGATCACAAGCTCATTGAAGTGCAAACGACCATCAATACTCAGAATAGACCTAAAACGTTGATAAAGCGAGAGGGGCTATTCAGTAAATTCAATTTTAATAATAAAAGGATAGACTGGGAGATAATAAACAGGAACTTACAAACATTCCATGGGAACTGTTCTAAGTAATACAAGTCCTACAGAAGGAATAGAAAAACTGACTTCGGAAGCGTATCAAGTCTGTCTGAAACATGTTCCTTTGAGGAAAGCCAGAAAGAGATCCAACGTAGAAAGAGAACGCAGACGACACTATAAACGAAGGAAAAAAATAACGGAAATGCTTATGCAGACACGAATTTCCCGTCAAAGAAGGAATAATTTAAATAGGGAGATTGAAGAAATCGAGCGGAAATTGAAACTCATATCAAACTTAAGAAAGGTAGTTAGAACAGAAAGCAATTCAGGAAATAAAGAAAAATCCAAAATACTTCTTCACATATGCTAAATCAAAAGCAAAAACCACTGCCAGTATTGGACCTATTCGTACAAGTGAAGGTTCATACACGGAGGTTGATAAAGAAATTGGTGAAATCCTAAAAAAGCAGTATGAGGACATGTTTAGCACTCCAATAAACATGAAAGTGGAAGATCCAGACAATTTCTTTATGCGGGATATTCAAACCCCTGTAAATATAACTGATATCAACACGAGCGTACTAGACTTTGAAGGAGAAATTGAAAACATGCCCATGCACTCGGCCCCAGGTCCAGATTCATGGAATTCAATATTTATAAAGAAATGCAAAGTGCCGGTAGCACAGGCACTCAGTATAGTGTGGAGGAAGAGCTTGGACACGGGGGAGATACCAGATGCGTTTAAAGTAGCAGACATAGCCCCTCTACACAAGGGAGGGAGCAAAGCATTGGCAAAAAATTATAGACCAGTTGCACTAACATCGCACATAATAAAAGTATTTGAGAGAGCGAGTAGGAGTCAGGTCACCAATTTCATGGAGACCAATGACCTTCACAATCCAGGCCAACATGGATTTCGAGCGGGAAGATCGTGCCTCTCACAGCTACTTGAGCACTTCGACAAAGTCACTGAGGCATTAGAAGAAAAACAGAATGCTGATGTGATATACACGGACTTCGCAAAGGCTTTCGATAAATGTGACCATGGCGTGATAGCACACAAAATGAAGTCAATGGGAATAACTGGTAAAGTAGGACGCTGGATACTCAGTTTTCTGCCAAACAGGACTCTGCGAGTAACGGTCAACCATATAAAATCTAGTCCAAGCGCAGTTAAAAGCTCTGTACCTCAGGGTACAGTCCTAGCACCGCTGCTTTTCCTTATTCTCATATCAGATATAGACAAAAATACAAGTCACAGTTTCGTATCATCCTTTGCAGATGACACAAAAATCAGTATGAAAATTACCTCGGCTGAAGACATTGAAAAACTTCAAGCTGATATTAATAAAGTTTTCGACTGGGCATCAGAAAATAACATGATGTTTAACAGTGATAAATTCCAGGTACTCAGGTACGGTAAAAATGAGGACCTTAAACATAATACAGGGTACAAAACACAATCAAATGTGCCCATAATAGGAAAACAGCATGTAAAGGATTTGGGAATAATGATGTCTGACGACCTAACGTTTAGGGAGCATACCCAAGCAAATATTGCGTCAGTCAGAAAAATGATAGGATGGATTACGAGAACTTTCAAATCCAGGGATCCCATCACAATGGTTGTACTCTTCAAGTCACTTGTGTTGTCCCGTCTTGAGTACTGCTCAGTACTCACTTCCCCCTTCAGAGCAGGAGAGATTGCTGAAATAGAGGGAATACAGAGAACATATACGGCACACATAGACGCGATAAAGCACCCAAATTATTGGGATCGTCTCAAAGCTCTCCAAATGTACTCACTAGAAAGAAGACGAGAGATCAAATAATATATACCTGGAAGATACTGGAGGGCCAGGTACCAAATCTACACAGTAAAATAACAACGTACTGGAGTGAACGATATGAAAGAAAATGCAGAATAGAACCAGTGAAGAGCAGAGATGCCATAGGCACAATCAGAGAACACTGTATAAACATCAGAGGTCCGCGGCTGTTCAACGTCCTCCCAGCGAGTATAAGAAATATTGCCGGAACAACCGTGGACATCTTCAAGAGGAAACTAGATTTATTCCTCCAAGGAGTGCCGGACCAACCGGGCTGTGGTGGGTATGTGGGCCTGCGGGCCGCTCCAAGCAACAGCCTGGTGGACCAAACTCTCACGAGTCAGTCCTGGCCTCGGGCCGGGCTTGGGGTTCTGGGAGTAGTTCTACTCCCCATCAACCAGGTATCAACCAGGGCGGCGGCAGGTGACCAGGGTGGGCGGGCCAGGAAGTCCCTCCCAAGGTCAGGCTGTAGTGAAAGTTTTACCTTACCTGCTGCCCCTTGACCCCCCCCCCACCTGCTGCCTCTTGACCCCCCCCCACCTGCTGCCCCTAGACCCTCCCCCCCACCTGCTGCCTCTTGACCCTCCCCCCCACCTGCTGCCCCTTGACCCTCCCCCCCACCTGCTGCCCCTTGACATTCCCCCCCACCTGCTGCCCCTTGACCCTCCCCCCCACCTGCTGCCTCTTGACCCTCCCCCCCACCTGCTGCCCTCTTGACCCCTCCCCACCTGCTGCCCTTGACCCCCCCCCCCCACCTGCTGCCCCTTGACCCTCCCCCCCACCTGCTGCCCCTTGACCCTCCCCCCCACCTGCTGCCCCTTGACCCTCCCCCCCACCTGCTGCCTCTTGACCCTCCCCCCCACCTGCTGCCTCTTGACCCCTCCCCACCTGCTGCCCCTTGACCCTCCCCCCACCTGCTGCCCCTTGACCCCCCCCACCTGCTGCCTCTTGACCCCCCCCCACCTGCTGCCCCTTGACCCTCCCCCCCCCCACCTGCTGCCTCTTGACCCCCCCCACCTGCTGCCCCTATACCATCCCCCCCACCTGCTGCCTCTTGACCCTCCCCCCACCTGCTGCCTCTTGACCCCCCCCCACCTGCTGCCTCTTGACCCCCCCCCCCCACCTGCTGCCCCTTGACCCTCCCCCCCACCTGCTGCCTCTTGACCCCCCCCCCCACCTGCTGCCTCTTGACCCTCCCCCCCACCTGCTGCCTCTTGACCCTCCCCCCCACCTGCTGCCTCTTGACCCCCCCCCACCTGCTGCCTCTTGACCCTCCCCCCCACCTGCTGCCTCTTGACCCCCCCCCCACCTGCTGCCCCTTGACCCTCCCCCCCACCTGCTGCCTCTTGACCCTCCCCCCACCTGCTGCCTCTTGACCCTCCCCCCACCTGCTTCCTCTTGACCCCCCCCCCACCTGCTGCCCCTTGACCCTCCCCCCCACCTGCTGCCTCTTGACCCCCCCCCCACCTGCTGCCCCTTGACCCTCCCCCCCACCTGCTGCCTCTTGACCCCCCCCCACCTGCTGCCTCTTGACCCTCCCCCCCACCTGCTGCCTCTTGACCCCCCCCCCCCACCTGCTGCCTCTTGACCCCCCCCCCACCTGCTGCCTCTTGACCCCCCCCCCCACCTGCTGCCTCTTGACCCTCCCCCCCACCTGCTGCCTCTTGACCCTCCCCCCACCTGCTGCCTCTTGACCCTCCCCCCACCTGCTGCCTCTTGACCCCCCCCCCACCTGCTGCCCCTTGACCCTCCCCCCCACCTGCTGCCCCTTGACCCTCCCCCCCACCTGCTGCCCCTTGACCCCCCCCCCACCTGCTGCCTCTTGACCTGCTGCCCCTTGACCCTCCCCCCACCTGCTGCCTCTTGACCCCCCCCCACCTGCTGCCCCTTGACCCTCCCCCCCACCTGCTGCCCCTTGACCCTCCCCCCCCACCTGCTGCCCCTTGACCCTCCCCCCCACCTGCTGCCCCTTGACCCCCCCCCCACCTGCTGCCCCTTGACCCTCCCCCCCACCTGCTGCCCCTTGACCCTCCCCCCACCTGCTGCCCCTTGACCCTCCCCCCCACCTGCTGCCCCTTGACCCTCCCCCCCCCACCTGCTGCCCCTTGACCCTCCCCCCCCACCTGCTGCCTCTTGACCCCCCCCCACCTGCTGCCCCTTGACCCTCCCCCCCCACCTGCTGCCCCTTGACCCTCCCCCCCCCACCTGCTGCCCCTTGACCCTCCCCCCCCACCTGCTGCCCCTTGACCCTCCCCCCCACCTGCTGCCCCTTGACCCTCCCCCCCCACCTGCTGCCCCTTGACCCTCCCCCCCCACCTGCTGCCTCTTGACCCCCCCCACCTGCTGCCCCTTGACCCTCCCCCCCACCTGCTGCCCCTTGACCCTCCCCCCCCACCTGCTGCCCCTTGACCCTCCCCCCACCTGCTGCCTCTTGACCCCCCCCCCACCTGCTGCCCCTTGACCCTCCCCCCCACCTGCTGCCTCTTGACCCCCCCCCCCACCTGCTGCCCCTTGACCCTCCCCCCCACCTATTTACCCCTATTTACTCCCTACACCGAGGCTGCACGAATATTTCCGTTCGTGTGTGTGTGTGTGTGTGTGTGTGTGTGTGTGTGTGTGTGTGTACTCACCTAGTTGTGCTTGCGGGGGTTGAGCTCTGGCTCTTTGGTCCCGCCTCTTAACCGTCAATCAACAGGTGTACAGATTCCTGAGCCTATTGGGCTCTATCATATCTACACTTGAAACTGTGTATGGAGTCAGCCTCCACCACATCACTTCCTAATGCATTCCATTTGTCAACCACTCTGACACTAAAAAAGTTCTTTTTAATATCCCTGTGGCTCATTTGGGCACTCAGTTTCCACTTGTGTCCCCATGTGCGTGTTTCCCTTGTGTTAAATAGCCTGTCTTTATCTACCCTATCAATTCCCTTGAGAATCTTGAATGTGGTGATCATGTCCCCCCTAACTCTTCTGTCTTCCAGCGAAGTGAGGTTCAATTCCCGTAGTCTCTCCTCGTAGCTTATACCTCTCAGCTCGGGTGGCAAATCTTTGAACCTTTTCCAGTTTAGTCTTATCCTTGACTAGATATGGACTCCATGCTGGTGCTGCATACTCCAGGATTGGCCTGACATATGTGGTATACAAAATTCTGAATGATTCTTTACACAAATTTCTGAATGCTGTTCGTATGTTGGCCAGCCTGGCATATGCCGCTGATGTTATCCTCATGATATGGGCTGCAGGAGACAGGTCTGGCGTGATATCAACTCCCAAGTCTTTTTCCTTCTGACTCCTGAAGAATTTCCTCTCCCAGATGATACCTTGTATCTGGCCTCCTGCTCCCTACACCTATCTTCATTATATTACATTTGGTTGGGTTAAACTCTAACAACCACTTGTTCGACCACTTGTTTGCATATTTAATGCCTCTAACCTCTCCTCGTAGCTCTTGCCCTTCAGTTCTGGGAGCCACTTAGTAGCATGTCTTTGCACCTTTTCCAGTTTGTTGATGTGCTTCTTAAGATATGGGCACCACACAACCGCTGCATATTCCAGCTTTGGTCTAACAAAAGTTGTGAACAATTTCTTTAGTATATCGCCATCCATGTATTTAAAAGCAATTTTGAAGTTAGAATTCGTGGCATAGGCTCCTCGCACAATGTTCTTAATGTGGTCCTCAGGTGACAGTTTGAGCACATAGAATGAGTGCGCGTGCTTGCGTGCTCGCGCGCCTTCTCATAATTTTGGCATCGTCAACAAACATTGAGAGAAATGAATCTATACCCTCCGGGAGATCATTTACACATACCAGAAACAAGATAGGACCAAGGTAAGGTAATTATCAAAAAGATAGGACCAAGTACAGAGCCCTGTGGGACTCCACTGGTGACTTCACGCAATCTGAGGTCTCACCCTTCACCGTACTACCTATTGCTTAGGTACTCCCTTATCCACTGGAGCACCTTACCAGCTACACCTGCCTGTCTCTCCAGCTTATGTACCAGCCTCTTATGCGGTACTGTTTCAAAGGCTTTCCGACAATCCAAGAAAATGCAGTCCGCCCAGCCTTCTCTTTCTTGCCTAATCTTTGTCACCTGGTCGTAGAATTCTATTAAGCCAGTCAGGCAAGATTTACCCTCCCTGAACCCATGTTGGCGATTTGTCACGAAGTCCCTTCTCTCCAGATGTGTTACTAGGTTTTTTTCTCACGATCTTCTCCATCACCTTGCATGGTATACAAGTCAAGGACACTGGCCTGTAGTTCAGTGCCTCTTGCCTGTCGCCCCTTTTGTATATTGGGACCACATTCGCCATCTCCCATATTTCTGGTAGGTTTCCCGTCTCCAGTGACCTACTATACACTATGGAGAGTGGCAAGCAAAGTGCCTCTGCACACTCTTTCAGTACCCATGGCGAGATCCCGTCTTGACCAACAGCCTTTCTAACATCCAGGTCCAGCAGGTGTCTTTTGACCTCCTCTCTCGTAATTTCAAACTCTTCCAAGGTCGCCTGGTTTACTTCCCTTTCTCCTAGCACAATGACCTCACCTTGTTCTGTTGTGAAGACCTCTTGGAACCTCTTGTTGAGTTCATCACACACCTCTTTCATTCTCTGTATACCTGTCCTCGCCTGTTCTAAGTTTCACTACCTGTTCTTTCACTGTTGTTTTCCTTCTGATGTGACTGTGGAGTAGCTTTGGTTCGGTCTTGGCTTTGTTTGCTATATCATTTTCATAACTTTTCTCTGCTTCTCTTCTCACCCTGACATACTCATTCCTGGTTCTCTGGTATCTCTCTCTGCTTTCTGGTGTTCTGTTATTCCAGAAGTTCCTCCATGCCCTTTTGTTTAGTTTCTTTTGTGTGTCAGTTGTGTGTGTGTGTGTGTGTGTATTCACCTAGTTGTGCTTGCGGGGGTTGAGCTTTGTCTCTCTGGTCCCGCCTCTCAACTGTCAATCAACTGGTGTACAGATTCCTGAGCCTACTGGGCTCTATCATATCTACATTTGAAATTGTGTATGGAGTCAGCCTCCACCACATTACTTCTTAGAGATTCCATTTATTAACTACTCTGACACTGAAAAAGTTCTTTCTAACGTCTCTGTGGCTCATCTGGGTGCTAAGTTTCCACCTGTGTCCCCTTGTTCGTGTCCCACCCGTGCTGAAGAGTTTGTCTTTGTCCACCCTGTCAATTCCCCTGAGAATTTTGTAGGTGGTTATCATGTCTCCCCTTACTCTTCTGTTTTCCAGGGACGTGAGGATCAGCTCCTTTAGCCTTTCCTCGTAGCTCATTCCTCTCAGTTCCGGGACGAGCCTGGTGGCATACCGCTGAATCTTCTCTAACTTCGTCTTGTTTTTAACTAGGTATGGACTCCAGGCTGGAGCTGCATATTCCAGGATTGGTCTGACATAAGTGATATACAAGGTCCTGATCGATTCCTTACACAAGTTGCTAAATACAGTTCTTATGTTGGCCAACCTAGCATATGCCGCTGATGATATCCTTTTGATGTGGGCCTCTGGGGACAGGTTCGGTGTGATATCAACCCCTAGATCTTTCTCTCTACTGTATTTGACTCTTGCAGGATTTCACCTCCCAGATGGTACCTTGTGTTCAGCCTCCTACTCCCTTCGCCTAATTTCATTATTGTACACTTTCCCGAGTTGAACATTAGCAGCCATTTTCTAGACCATTCCTCCAGTTTATCCAGGTCATCCTGTAGTCTGTCTATCTTCATCTGTCTTGATTCTTCTCATAATTTTTGCATCATCAGCAAACATTGAGAGGAACGAGTCTATACCCTCCGGAAGATCGTTTACATGTATTAGAAACAGGATGGGTCCAAGTACTGAGCCCTGTGGGACTCCGCTGGTGACATCTCGTCACTCTGATGTCTCTCCCTTCACAGTTACTCGCTGTTTCCTGTTGCCTAAGTTAGGTGTATTCCAACTTTCTGGTAGGTCTCCTGTTTCCAGTGACCTGTTATACACCATAGAGAGTGGCACACTTAGTGCTTCTGCACCTTCCTTTAGTATCCAAGGTGAGATTCTATCAGGCCCAACAGCCTTTCACATCCAGCTCAAACAAACACCTTTTGACCTCATCACTGGTGAAGTCAAATTCCTCTCAGGTTGCTTGGTTTGCCACCTCATTTAGTGCAGGGGCTTCTCCTTGTTCCATTGTGAAGACCTGGAATCTCTTGTTGAGTTCTTCACACACCACCTTGTCATTCTCTGTGTATCTCTTCTCCCCATTGTTCAGTTTCATCACTTGTTCCTTCACTGCTGTTTTCCTCCTGATGTGGTTGTGAAGCAGCTTTGGTTGGGTCTTGGCTTTGCTCGCGATGTCATATTCAAACTGTCTCTTTTTCCCTCCTCACTCTGAGGTACTCATTTCTGGCCCTCTGGTATCTCTCCCTGCTCTCTGGTGTTCTGTTATTTCTGTAGTTTCTCCATGTTCTTTTACTCAGTTACTTCGCTACCTTGCATTCCTGGTTGAACCATGGGTTTTTCTGTTTTTTCTTTTTCTCCTTTTGGACTGGGATAAACCTGACTGCAGCTTCCTGGGTGACATAGTCCATGATATCCTGTACAGTCTTGTCTCTTAAGTTCTGTTTCCCAAGGTATTCCCCTTAGGAAGTTCCTCATCTCGTCATATTTTCCTCTTCGGTAATTTAGTCTTTTCTTCCGATCCCAACCTTGGATAGGTTATCCCTACCTCCACCAAGTACTCAAAGGTCAGTACACTGTGGTCACTCATTCCTATGGGGCTTCAACTTTAACTTCCCTTATTTCTGACTCATTCAGGGTGAATATCAAGTTGAGTCTAGCTGGTTCATCATTGCCTCTCACTCTTGTGGGTTCCCTGACGTGCTGGCTCAGAAAGTTCCTTGTTGCCACTTCCAAGAGTTTAGCTCTCCACGTATCTGCACCTCCATGTGGGTCCCCATTCTCCCAGTCAATCTTTCCATGGTTGAAATCGCCCGTGTGTGTGTGTGTGTGTGTGTGTGTGTGTGTGTGTGTGTGTGTGTGTGTGTGTGTGTGTGTGTGTGTGTGTGTGTGTGTGTGTGTGGGGACGCCAGCCGCGTCCTCTCCTGCCCTGCTCCGCGGCCACTGCGGCCACTCCCCTCCCTGCACCACGGCCACCTCCACGGGGCTACACAGTAGTCTGAGTACTGTGTACGGTGTCTGGGGTAACCTACCCCCACACCTACATGTGTGGCCTCATTGGCTCAGTGACGTAGTTGATGTGTGTTGCTTCACCGTCACACCAGTCGACTGTTGTGGGAGGCCTCACGTGCATGGTTACTTTACTCCACAGTCGCCATAGTCACCAGTATTGTCTCCTGTAACTGGTGTGCCTGTATGCCTCCTGTATATATATATATATATATATATATATATATATATATATATATATATATATATATATATATATATATATATATATATATATGAGAGAGTAGAGTAGAGTAGCTGCGCCTCTACAAGAGACAGGAGCTAATGCTTCGCTACGCTGATGTTTCAGTTCAATTAGAACCAACAAAATATGTTATGCACAAATTAATAAAAATGAGAAATTGCCACGGTAAATACATCCTGACGTTCAGTTCTGGCACGTGTGTACTCCACACCTGACCTGTGGTGGTGTGTTGGTGGTGTAGGGCTCCACACCTGACCTGGTGGTGTAGTGTTGGTGTGACGGGTTGTGGTGGTGTAGGGCTCCACACCTGACCTGGTGGTGGTGGTGTAGGGCTCCACACCTGACCTGGTGGTGGTGGTGTAGGGCTCCACACCTGACACTTGGTGGTAACCACCCAGAGAGCCGTCACGGTGGCGGCGGCCGTGACTGCTAGTGAAGGTGGTAGTGACGGCGAGGCTCGAGGCTGTGACGGCACTCATGTGATATCTCCTCTCGCGTAGTCATATATGTGCTCACGCGTGTATGGAGAGCGTCATATGTATGCCGACACATGTGTATGGAGAGAGAGTCTGAGCCCTTGTGCCCCGCCACCCACATATAAGGCATCTGGGGGTATCTTCACTACAGACCTGTGCAGGAAGGTGTGGTCTGCCTCCCGGGGGGGGGGGGGTGTTCCATCATTACCGTTGGTGCTCACAAGTATTGCTTCCCGCCTCTACTCATCTGTCCATGGTCACGCTTGCTTTCCTCCCGTGGTATTGACTACGTTGTGATTAGGTCTTTATTTGTGGCACTGATATTAATACAGGCTGCTGCTTCCTGGAGGGGGGGGGGGTACTCACCTAGTTGTACTTACCTAGTTGTACTCACCTAGTTGTGTTTGTGGGGGTTGAGCTCTGGCTCTTTGGTCCCGCCTCTCAACCGTCAATCAACAGGTGTACAGATTCCTGAGCCTATCGGGCTCTATCATATCTACACTTGAAACTGTGTATGGAGTCAGCCTCCACCACATCACTTCCTAATGCATTCCATTTGTCCACCACTCTGACACTAAAAAAGTTCTTTCTAATATCTCTGTGGCTCATTTGGGCACTCAGTTTCCACCTGTGTCCCCTAGTGCGTGTGCCCCTTGTGTTAAATAGCCTGTCTTTATCTACCCTATCAATTGCCTTGAGAATCTTGAATGTGGTGATCATGTCACCCCTAACTCTTCTGTCTTCCAGCGAAGTGAGGTTTAATTCCCGCAGTCTCTCCTCGTAGCTCATACCTCTCAGCTCGGGTACTAGTCTGGTGGCAAACCTTTGAACCTTTTCCAGTTTGGTCTTATCCTTGACTAGATATGGACTCCATGCTGGAGCCGCATACTCCAGGATTGGTCTGACATATGTGGTATATAATGTTCTGAAAGATTCCTTACACAAGTTTCTGAATGCCGTTCTTATGTTGGCCAGCCTGGCATATGCCGCTGATGTTATCCTCTTGATATGTGCTGCAGGAGACAGGTCTGGCGTGATATCAACCCCCAGGTCTTTCTCTCTCTCTGACTCTTGAAGTATTTCATCTCCCAGATGATACCTTGTATCTGGCCTCCTGCTTCCTACACATATCTTCATTACATTACATTTGCTTGTGTTAAATTCTAACAATCATTTGTTTGACCATTCCTTCAGTTTGTCCAGGTCTTCTTGAAGTTCAAGCAGTCCTCCTCTGTCTTAATCCTTCTCATAATTTTGGCATCGTCACCAAACATTGAGAGAAATGAATCGATACCCTCCGGGAGATCATTTACATATATTAGAAACAAGACAGGACCGAGTACAGAGCCCTGTGGGACTCCACTGGTGACTTCACGCCACTCTGAGGTCTCACCCCTCACCGCAACTCTCTGCTTCCTATTGCTTAGATACTCCCTTATCCATTGGAGCACCTTACCAGCTACACCTGCCTGTTTCTGTGTGTCCTCTGTGTGTGTGTGTGCGCGTGCGTGCGGGTGCGTGCGCGTGCTAGAGGCAGTGTACAGGTGGAGGGACAGTACATGTGAGAGGCCGTGGAGCAAGAATAGTTGGTGTCACACGTCACACACTGACGAGTGTGTTGACTGTGTTGTGACGTGCTCTCTCAACACCTGTGAACACAACGTTACACAAGTGGTGCCGCTTGAACACACGGGATAAACTGGAACCTTCCCCCCCCCCCCCCCACCACCGGACACAACACTTGTTTTTGCTGTTGGAATCATTCCTTCTCTTGAACATTGTACTTCCCTATTAGCGCCTCCGTAGGAGTGAGATCTAGCTCTGTACGCCCCTCCTCCTAGCCGTGTACTTGTTCCGCTACAACCTCACTACTCTGACTTTGAGATTCTTTGTCGAATTAGGCCTTAAAGTTGTGGATGGAGGTCTCTTCCACAACTTCCTCTGGTAGAACATTGCACATGTTAACTACCCGTGATAGATACGGGCACTTTCTTACTTCCCTTCGGCTCATTTGTGTTTCCAGCTTGGACCTGTGTCCTCTTGTCCTGCTCTCTCTCTGAAGAGGCCATCCTTCTCCACCTGATCTACTCCCCCTCAGTGTCATATATGTTGTGATCATGTTATCTTTGGTCCTTCTATCCTCTAAGGCTGTGAGATTTAGTGGCATCAGCCTGTGTTCGTAGCACGACCCTCGTGGCTCTGGCATCAGTCTTGTTGCAAACCTCTCTACTTTTTGAATTTTAGTTTTTGTTTCACAAGTTGCGGATTCCATACTGGTGATGTGTATTCCAATATGCCATAGGCACAACCAGAGAACACTGTATAAACATCAGAGGTCCGCGGTTGTTCAACACCGTCCCAGCGAGCATAAGAAATATTGCCGGACCAACTGGGCTGTGGTGGGTGTGTGGGCCTGCGGGCCGCTCCAAGCAACAGCCTGGTGGACCAAACTCTCACAAGTCAAGCCTGGCCTCGGGCCGGGCTTGGGGAGTAGAACAACTCCCAGAACCCCATCAAGGAACAATAATGCAACCTTGGAATCCATGCTGGTTATAATGTATAGACCACCTGAAATGATTGTGTGATGGGTTTGGGTATGTGCGTGCATGAGTGCGTGCGTGCTTGTGTTCCCCACATACCTCTTTGTCATTCTCTGTGAGAGCTTCCCTTTCTTGCCTCAATATGGTCCATGGTCTTCCAGACGCTTTTCTTCGTGTATGGCTATAAAACGGCTTTGGTTGTTTCTTCGCTTTAGCAGCAATGTCACTTTCAAAGTGCCTCTCGTCTTCTCTCCTAGTTTGGGTGTATTCCTCGTTCTCTTTAGTGCCTCTCTCTTGTTCTCTTTTCCCATTTCTCTGCTTTTTCCAGTTTTTTGTTCTTTGTTTAGTGTCCGTGCATCGCCTATTGAAGCAGGGAGTTACTTTACTTATGTCATCCACCTCCTCCATGAGTGGTGTGAAGAGTTCCGAGGCAGCGGCACATTTACCACCAATGTATTCAAGCATCTCGAGAAATGTTTGATCGTCATCAGTTGTGATTTGTGTGTAAACTGTTTTCATTCATAAACAGGGAGTTAATGTACAATAACACCATGGTCACATTTGTCGAAGGCTTTTGTGAAAACTGTGTAAATTACGTCAGCGTTTTGTTTGTCTTCCATAGCATCTAATGCCATGTCATAGTGGTCCAGCAACTGTGACAGGCAAGAGTGCCCTGTTCTGAAACCATGTTGTCCGGGGTTATGGAGATGCTGTGATTTAATGCATTTTGTGATCTATCTTACTTAGCACTCTCTCAAAGATTTTTATGATGTGCGATGTTAGTGCTATCGATCTGTAATTTTTTGCCTCTGCCTTATTTCCTCCTTTATGGAGTGGTGCTATCTCTGCTGTTTATAGTATGTCAGGGATAACGCCTCCACAGAATGTGAAGGGCCTGCGATAGTGTTTTTTTTTTAAGTTCTTGATGAATATGGAGTTCCAAGAATCCGGGCCTGGTGCAGAGTGCATAGGCATACTGTCTATGGTTTCCTCAAAATCCAGTGGGGATAGGGTGATATCTGATATATGATTTGATGTTGATATCATATCCATGAAAAATTAATTTGGGTTATCAATCTTTAGTGCGTTTAATGGCTCGCTGAAAACAGAGTCGTACTGCGTCCTCAGTAACTCGCTCATTTCTTTGTTGTCATCAGTGAAAGTTCCATCTCCCTTTCGCAGGGGCCCGATACTAGATGTGGTTTTTGATCTTGATTTTGCATACGGGAAAAAATATTTCGAATTTCTTTCACTGATGACCTTTTTCTGTCTTTCCTGGGTTTTGTATGATTCTTGTAGCTTGAGTTCAATTGTTTCTATTTCTCTACCTAACCTTCTTCGCCGTTCTTGAGATAGGGTGCGACTCTCAAGTTGTTCCGCGATTCGTTTTCTTCGCCTATATAGGGAACGACGTTCCCGTTCCAATCTGCATCTCTTCCTCTTTTTTCTTAGGGGTATGCGGTTTGAACATATTTCTAGTGCTACTGAGCTTATTTTTTCCAGGCACTGGTTCAGGTTCGCATTTTCTAGCTGTTCTTCCCAGTTTATTTCTGTGAAATCCTGGTTTATTTGCTCCCAGTTTATCTGTTTATAATTGAAGTTCTATTTGCTGAATTCTCCTCCACTGGGGCTGGGGACTGGTTGTGAAGGTCTACTCCCCATGGTTGTTATAACTTCAATTAAGTTGTGATCTGAGTAACAGGTATTTGTAATCATTATGTTCCTGATCAATTCATCATTATTAGTGAAAATGAGGTCCAACGTGTTCTCTTTTCTGGTTTTGAAAATGAAATTGAAATAAGTTTGAGGTAAAACACACACAAAGGGATGAGGTAGCTCAAGCTATTCTCACCCAGATCAGTACAACGTGTTCATACATATATAGACGCATCACAAACAATAAACATATTACCGAACATTCTGAGTGATAAACATACAATTTTTTCCTTTACACATGTAGTATGTTACGAGACGTACACACAAATACTTATATGACTTGGTATATAGACAGTTTGAAATAGACATTCAGACAATTTAACAGAAGGTTACAATCTTGGTGCAGAATTCTTGTATCTCTCCAGAATATCATCAATCTTTCCGTTGACCTTTTTTTCTGGTTGGTTCTACTATTTGCTGGTTTAAGGCAAACCAGTCGCACATCTGTAGCAGGTCATTTGCATGTGCCTGTTCATTTAGGCTACTTCCTGGTATTCTTTCTGATATACCTGTATTAGCCAGGTGCATTCCATTGCCGTAGGTTAAAGTCCCCAAGCAGGATGGTGTCCGGGGCTGGATTTGTGAGGTTTTCCAAGCTGTGTTCTGTTTTCATCAGTTGGTCTTGAAACTGCTGGTGATTTGCCTCCGGTGACTTATATACAAGGACAATAACTACATTTAAGATCTCTATTTTGATTATCAGCACTTCCACCATATTGTTAGTGGTGTTTAGCAGCTCAGTACAGATGAGTGTGTCTACATTAGAGGCTGACCCCACCCTGTAGCCGGTGTTTCCTGTCACATCTGAAAACATGGTACTCTGAGATCCATACTTCACCAGAGTGTATTCATACACGTTAGGCTTTTATCGAGGACTCCCCCCCCCCCCAAGGCCATATTACTGACCCCGTCTAGGATGCAACCCCGCAACAAGCTGACTAACTCCTGAGTACCAACTTACTGCTAGGTGAACAGACCATTAGGTGAAAGGAAATGTGCCCAACCATTTCTGTCCCACCAGGGCGGGATTCGAACCCGGAATTCTCGAGTGTGCGTCGAGAACGTGCCCGACTGTACTACCGGGACCCTCCCGGTAGTAGTAGTAATAATTAGTTGGTCTAGACACAAGCAGAACATATACATAGACCATACAGACGGACACATCCACGTTAATGTTGGTGTGTCCGTCACTGCTAGTGTACTAGCAGCAGTGAGCTGTGTCCAGGCCCAAGCCATGACGCGGTGATGCCACCCGAGTAACTCCAGACTAGTCTATCCTCCTCCATCCTCCGTTTTCTGTCTCTCGTCCCCGTGGTGTTATCTCCTCTTAATTACTCTTGTGTGCTGTAAGTGGGAGGAATGTGAAGTGGTGGTGGCACTACATCACTGGCCTCCACTCCGCACGTCATGCACGCCACTTCCCTCCACACCATTACTGCTCACAGTCTGACTCCATCTCCTGTGCCACACCCCGAGCTGAGGGCAGCGCGGCACCACACCCCGCCATCACCTTGACACAACAAACACTATAAAGTTAGCACCGCCCCCATAGACGGACACGCCTTAGGAAAGAGTGACATGCTAAAGATCCAAACAGACGTGGCCGGCATCACCCCCATTAACAGTGCTTGGGGCTCTACTACCTAAAACCATCTACGTCCTCTAATTACTCAACACAACGCTGCTATTAGAACAATCTCTAACTCTGGCCCCAGACAGCACTCGGTAACCTTACTTATATCTTTGTTTATGTTAGATATTAAGTCACTGCACATCCTCTCAAGTATACTGTGTATATTTAAAACTCTGAACTATAATGCCAATCATGACCTTCAACACTTTCTAAAAGATTATAACAGAACCCATGAGCATCACACCAGAAAAAAATACCTATTTGATATTCCAAGAGTGCGCCTCAACAAACTAGAAATGCTCTACAATACAAGGTAACGAGAATGTGGAATGACCTTCCCAATCGTGTCAAGATCTGTACCTCTCTCAACCAGTTTAAAAGAAAAACTAAATACAACCTCATAAACTCCCTGTAACCTGCCTTACCCTTAAATGTTAACCCATGTCTTGATGTTTTCAAACACTACTCTTTGTTGACTAATAAACATCATTAGACTAGATGATTAATTAGACCATCGTTTCGTGAGTGAACTGAACGCATAATACCTAGCCAATGGCCTGGACCCCCCGTCCATAGCCACTGATGCAAGTCTAGTCTAACTACTCCTTTATATATATATATATATATATATATATATATATATATATATATATATATATATATATATATATATATATATATATATATATATGTCGTACCTAGTAGCCAGAACGCACTTCTCAGCCTACTATGCAAGGCTCGATTTGCCTAATAAGCCAAGTTTTCCTGAATTAATATATTTTCTCTAATTTTTTCCTTATGAAATGATAAAGCTACCCATTTCATTATGTATGAGGTCAATTTTTTTTATTGGAGTTAAAATTAACGTAGATATATGACCGAGCCTAACCAACCCTACCTAACCTAACCTAATCTATCTTTATAGGTTAGGTTAGGTTAGGGTTGGTTAGGTTAGGTTAGGGTTGGTTAGGTTAGGTTAGGGTTGGATAGGTTAGGTTAGGGTTGGTTAGGTTTGGTCATATATCTACGTTAGTTTAAACTCAAATTTAAACAAATTAACTTATACATAATGAAATGGACAGACTTATTATTTCATAAGAAAAAAATTAGAAAATTATATAAATTCAGGAAAACTTGGCTTATTAGGCAAATCGGGCCTTGCATAGTAGGCCAAGTACGACGTTTTGGCTGCTAGGTACTTCATTATATATATATAATACACACACACACACACACACACATCTTCATCCTTCTGAAGATGTATTATTAAATACGAAAGTACTTAGGAAATTCCTGTTTCAATTCTCCGTGGTCTGACACTGTCTTATATGTGTGTGTGTAAATCACGAAAGTTAACACGTGATGAAAAATGTGACAGTGTCAGACCACGAAGGAAGAATTGAAACATGAATTTCCTAAAGTACTTTCATATTTAGTAATACATCTTCAGAAGGATGGATTTACAAGCTCATAGATTTGAACACATATAGGCAGGAGAGAGAGAGAGAGGTGAAGTGAAGTGAGGTACACTGACAAATATATGAATGGTATTGTGTGGATATACATTAGGAGCTGCATAATATGGGTCAGTAGGCCGATACATATATAATAATAATAATAGAATAAGATAGTGGATATTAACACGGTATTAGTGAGACAAATGTGTATCAATGATCCTACTCAAATCTCCCTTTAACTGAACAATCAAAAATGGATCTAAATTATACAAACCACTGCTGTTGTTCAAATTACATGATTTTGTAATCTGTATTAAAACAGATTTAATTATGTTCCTATTGAAAGTAATTTTACCATTCGTTATTGAAGAAGCCATTTCCTAATCAATTTGGTAAGAATTTTCTGACAAATGAACAAAGCATTAGATAATTGGCCGTGTCTTACAGAGTATTTATGTTGCGAAATTCTACATTTTAAATCGTTAGATGTTTGCCCAACGTAGAACTTATTACAGTCTTTACAAGGTGTTTTATAAATGACACAATTATCACTACGAGGGCTGTTTCTAACTATTAGTTTACCAACAGAATTTTTGTAATTAAACAATACATGTATATCAAAACGTTTCAAGGCCTTCACAAAAGTTTCAAACCCAGAAAAATATGGTAAATATAACACATTCTTTGGGCGAATTTCCTCACTGCATATATTATTATAATATGTACGACGTGCTTTGCTACGGCAAACTTCCAAACAACTCGGTGGATAGCAAATATCCAGCTCAGTGGATATTGCTATCCACTAGGGTTTTTGGAAGTTTTGGAGTACCCAGTGTAAAGGTTCGAACCCTCCTCATGGCTCCTACTGATTTTCTCAGTGATACGTCACGTTAATGTGATCATGTGATCTCCTTGTGCATGGTGGTGGGAGCCGGGGACCCCGTGGGTGACTCCTGGCACCGTGGGAGCCGGGGACCCCGTGGGTGACTCCTGGCACCGTGGGAGCCGAGGACCCTGTGGGTGGCTCGTGGCGCCCCCTCCTCCCCCCCGCTTCCATACGCTACAGCTGCTGCTGCTTGTCCGTGTATGTCATGTACGTGTAGGTGCTCCGTGTGTGTGATGTACGTGTAGGTGTTCCGTGTGTGTCATGTACGTGTAGGTGCTCCGTGTGTGTGATGTACGTGTAGGTGTTCCGTGTGTGTCATGTACGTGTAGGTGTTCCGTGTATATGATAAAGTAATGAGAGTCATGTGTGTGCACACAGGTGACGCTGGGCGTGCACCTGGAGGACGTCCACCACGTGAGGAAGCGCAGCCTGGACCAGCCTCTCAGGATCTCCCTCTACTACGACGACTCTGTCTACGGGTAAGTCCTCTCTCCCCGCCCTCCCCGTCCCTCCCACTCTCCCTCCCCGCCCCTCCTCCCTCCCCACCGTGCCCCCTCCCTCCACGCCCCCCTCTCCACCATGCCCCCCCTTCACCCCTCCATGCTCATTTAGTCATTGATGAAGATTAAGCCAGCCAAGAGGTGCACGGGCATGAATAACCTGTAATCCCACCACAGTATATCCCACATGTTGTTTAATGTGGTGTAGCAACATGTTATAGTGTGGCCAGGGTGTAGCTGCCTATGTGGCCCGCTTGTGCTGACGCTACACCCAGTGTGTTCACCCGGTATGTTGTAGCCACACCCTGTATGCTGTAGTCACACCCTGTATGCTGTACCCTGTAGCCACACCCTGTATGCTGTACCCTGTAGTCACACCCTGTATGCTGTACCCTGTAGCCACACCCTGTATGCTGTACCCTGTAGCCACACCCTGTATGCTGTAGTCACACCCTGTATGCTGTACCCTGTAGCCACACCCTGTATGCTGTAGTCACACCCTGTATGCTGTACCCTGTAGCCACACCCTGTATGCTGTAGCCACACCCTGCATGCTGTTCCCTGTAGCCACACCCTGTATGCTGTTCCCTGTAGCCACACCCTGTATGCTGTTCCCTGTAGCCACACCCTGTATGCTGTAGTCACACCCTGTATGCTGTACCCTGTAGCCACACCCTGTATGCTGTACCCTGTAGTCACACCCTGTATGCTGTACCCTGTAGCCACACCCTGTATGCTGTACCCTGTAGTCACACCCTGTATGCTGTACCCTGTAGCCACACCCTGTATGCTGCACCCTGTAGCCACACCCTGTATGCTGCACCCTGTAGCCACACCCTGTATGCTGCACCCTGTAGCCACACCCTGAACGCTGTACCCTGTAGCCACACCCTGTATGCTGTACCCTGTAGCCACACCCTGTATGCTGTACCCTGTAGTCACACCCTGTATGCTGTACCCTGTAGCCACACCCTGTATGCTGTACCCTATAGTCACACCCTGTATGCTGTACCCTGTAGCCACACCCTGTAGTCACACCCTGTATGCTGTACCCTGTAGCCACACCCTGTATGCTGTACCCTGTAGCCACACCCTGTATGCTGTACCCTGTAGCCACACCCTGTATGCTGTACCCTATAGTCACACCCTGTATGCTGTACCCTGTAGCCACACCCTGTATGCTGTACCCTGTAGTCACACCCTGTATGCTGTACCCTGTAGCCACACCCTGTATGCTGTACCCTGTAGCCACACCCTGTATGCTGTACCCTGTAGCCACACCCTGTATGCTGTACCCTGTAGCCACACCCTGTATGCTGTACCCTGTAGCCACACCCTGTATGCTGTACCCAGTAGTTGCACCCTGTATGCTGTACCCTGTAGCCACACGCTGTATGCTGTAGCCACACCCTGTATGCTGCACCCTGTAGCCACACCCTGAACGCTGTACCCTGTAGCCACACCCTGTATGCTGTACCCTGTAGCCACACCCTGTATGCTGTACCCTGTATGCTGTACCCTATAGTCACACCCTGTATGCTGTACCCTGTAGCCACACCCTGTATGCTGTACCCTGTAGCCACACCCTGTATGCTGTACCCTGTAGCCACACCCTGTATGCTGTACCCTGTAGCCACACGCTGTATGCTGTACCCTGTAGCCACACGCTGTATGCTGTACCCTGTAGCCACACGCTGTATGCTGTACCCTGTAGCCACACCCTGTATGCTGTACCCTGTAGCCACACCCTGTATGCTGTACCCTATAGTCACACCCTGTATGCTGTACCCTGTAGCCACACCCTGTATGCTGTACCCTGTAGCCACACCCTGTATGCTGTACCCTGTAGTCACACCTTGTATTACGCACCGTGTAGCCACACCCTGTATGCTGTACCCTATAGTCACACCCTGTATGCTGTACCCTGTATGTTGTCCCCTGTAGCCACACCCTGTATTCTGTACCCTGTAGCCACACCCTGTATGTTGTCCCCTGTAGCCACACCCTGTATTCTGTACCCTGTAGCCACACCCTGTATACTAATAACATACAGAGTGGCAGGTATGAATAACAATGTGTGGGTCCGTGACTCAGCGTAATGTATGTTTATGTATACGACTTTGGGTAACAAGACGCTAAGACTTTAGTGTTTTGTTATATTTATTTATTATAGTCTTGCTTACAGCAGTTGGTTGTTGGTAATGTTAAGGGAGGATGTTCTTAAACAAATAGTAAAACTCAAACCAAACAAATCCCCAGAGCCGGATGAAGTGTTTGCCAGGGTGCTTAAAGAATGCAAAGAGGAGCTTTGTGACCCACTGTCAACCATATTTAATAAATCAATAGAGTCAGGCAGAGTGTCAGAGTTTTGGAAAGTTGCTAATGTGATATCAGTTTTTAAGAAAGGAGATAGATCACTTGCGTCTAACTATCGACCAATTAGCCTAACGTCTATTGTGGGAAAGTTACTCGAATCAATAATAGCAAATAAAATTCGTCTTTATCTTGAAAAACATAAATTAATAATTGAGTCACAACATGGTTTTATAAATGGCCGTTCATGTTTAACAAATTTGTTATCTTTTTATTCTAGTATAGTTGAGGCAGTTGATAGTGGTAAGGATTGCGATGTTGTGTACCTTGACTTTAGCAAAGCTTTTGATACAGTGCCACATGAAAGACTGATTAAAAAGATAGAGTCTCATGGTATTGGGGGTGCTATATTAAGCTGGATTAGGGCATGGCTATACCAAAGGAAACAGAGAGTTAGTATAAATGGAGTCAAGTCAGAGTGGGAAAATGTTGTAAGTGGAGTGCCTCAGGGCTTTGTCTTGGGACCTCTGTTGTTTATAATATATATAAATGATTTAGATTCAGGTTTGAGTAGCAACATTTGCAAATTTGCCGATGATACGAAAATCGTAAGGAAATTAATTCGGAGGAGGACTCACTATCACTTCAAGTTGATCTAGATAGGGTTTTGAAATGGTCGAAGGATTGGCAGATGCAGTTTAATGCTGATAAATGTAAAGTTCTGAGGTTAGGTAATGATGATAAAGTTACAAGATACGAGCTAGATGGTGTTGAGATTGCGAAGTCGAATTGCGAAAGGGATCTGGGAGTTATGATTAGTAAGAATTTAAAACAAAAGGATCAATGCATAAATGTTCGTAATAAGGCAAATAGGACACTGGGATTTATTAATCGCAGCGTTAGTAACAAGACACCTGGTGTGGTTCTCAAGCTATATCTTGCTCTAGTTAGGCCCCATTTAGATTATGCAGTTCAGTTTTGGTCGCCATATTATAGAATGGATATAAATTCACTTGAACGTGTCCAGCGTAGGATGACTAAGTTAATTCCCCAAATTAGAAATCTTTCATATGAAGAAAGATTAACAAAGCTTAAGTTGCATTCACTGGAAAGGCGAAGAGTTAGGGGTGACATGATAGAGGTTTACAAGTGGATGACTGGACATAACAAAGGGGATATTAATAGGGTATTAAAAGTATCAACACAAGACAGAACACGAAACAATGGGTATAACTTGGATAAGTTTAGATTTAGGAAAGACTTGGGTAAATACTGGTTCAGTAACAGGGTTGTTGATTTGTGGAACCAATTGCCGCGTAACATTGTGGAGGTGGGGTCCCTCGATTGTTTCAAGCATGGGTTGGACATGTATATGAGTGGGATTCGGTGGTTATAAATAGGAGCTGCCTCGTATGGGCCAATAGGCCTTCTGCAGTTGCCTTTGTTCTTATGTTCTTATGTTCTTAATGTAAGGTGGTGCTTGAGACGAGACCAGGAGCACAGAGCTTGAGCTGAATGAGGACCTGAAACATAATACAGGGTACAGTACAGATAATACAAACACAATAGAATCTGCCCATAGTAGGAAAACAGCATGTCAAGGGTTTGGGAATAATGATGTCTGACGACCTAACGTTTAGGGAGCATAACCAAGCAAATATCGCGTCAGTCAGGAAAATGATAGGATGGATTACGAGAACTTTCAAATCCAGGGATCCCATCACAATGGTTGTACTCTTCAAGTCACTTGTGTTGTCCCGTCTCGAGTACTGCTCAGTACTCACTTCCCCCTTCAGAGCAGGAGAGATTGCTGAAATAGAGGGAATACAGAGAACATATACGGCACGCATAGCCGCGATAAAGCACCTAAATTATTGGGATCGTCTCAAGGCTCTCCAAATGTACTCACTAGAAAGGAGACGAGAGAGATACCAAATAATATACACCTGGAAAATACTGGAGGGCCAAGTACCAAATCTACACAGTCAAATAACAACGTACTGGAGTGAACGATATGGAAGAAAATGCAGAATAGAACCAGTGAAGAGCAGAGGTGCCATAGGCACAATCAGAGAACACTGTATAAACATCAGAGGTCCACGGTTGTTCAACACCCTCCCAGCGAGTATAAGAAATATTGCCGGAACAACGGTGGACATCTTCAAGAGGAAACTAGATTGTTTTCTAAAAAAAAGTGCTGGACCAACCGGGCTGTGGTGGGTATGTGGGCCTGCTGGCCGCTCCAAGGAACAGCCTGGTGGACCAAACTCTCACAAGTCAAGCCTGGCCTCGGGCTGGAATACGGGACGAGATCTGTTAGTTCGAGAACGGCCAGACTCTGGCTGTCTGCTCTGTAGCGATGCTGGAGAGTCTTGTGGAGGAGGAGGAACTGAATTTGTAGAGTGTTACACTGTTGCTGATGAATGTCGCTGGTGCTGAAGATCCGTGGTATCCTTCCACAGTCTGTACTGAACCACTGTTCGTGTTAGATGGATGACAATATGATTGATGATGATGAGTAAGCCACCCAAGAGTAAGCAAGCAAGCCTCGGGCATGAATGATGACCTCTGAATTGAGGGTTTATATTACAATGTTGTTGTTGGTCTTAGATTGAGCTACACGGAACAAAAAGTAACAAGTAGCACGAGATATGGTGAGGCCGTAGTGGACTTACCTGGCACAGGAGTGGGGCTGTAACTGTTGGCACAGCAGATGTGCCAACAGTTATATTACATTTGTTCTGACGGTGCCAAGTGGGCCAATACTAGTAGGTTACCTCCGGCCGTCCTTGGTGATGCCTCTACACTTGGCAAGATATATTCACTATAATTACTGCCTCTAACATTAATGTACAACTTCCTGAAATGTGGAATTCTTATGTGTAGGTTGTGTGGACTTACAAGCACGTCTGGTTATCTGCAGTGAAACTCCTGAGAAGTTGGAACAATAATATTACTCGTAATATAATTGCCACACAACCATTAAGCAGGTAGGAGATGCTATTGATCAATATTGTGGTAGTTGGCATTATTGGATTCATCTTATTACTCGCATCAACTGTAGTCTATAGTATGTTACAGCTGCTGCTGCTGTGGCCAGGGTGTGGCTGCCTAGTGCTGTGGCCAGGGTGTAGCTGCCTAGTGCCGGTGCCGTGACCAGGGTGTAGCTGCCTAGTGCTGTGGCCAGGGTGTAGTTGCCTAGTGCTGCTGCTGTGGCCAGGGTGTGGCTGCCTAGTGCTGCTGCTGCTGTGGCCAGGGTGTGGCTGCCTAGTGCTACTGCTGTGGCCAGGGTGTGGCTGCCTAGTGCTGCTGCTGCTGTGGCCAGGGTGTGGCTGCCTAGTGCTGCTGCTGTGGCCAGGGTGTGGCTGCCTAGTGCTGCTGCTGCTGTGGCCAGGGTGTGGCTGCCTAGTGCTGCTGCTGTGGCCAGGGTGTAGTGCTGCTGCCTAGTGCTGCTGCTGCTGTGGCCAGGGTGTAGCTGCCTAGTGCTGCTGCTGCTGTGGCCAGGGTGTGGCTGCCTAGTGCTGCTGCTGCTGTGGCCAGGGTGTGGCTGCCTAGTGCTGCTGCTGTGGCCAGGGTGTGGCTGCCTAGTGCTGCTGCTGTGGCCAGGGTGTGGCTGCCTAGTGCTACTGCTGTGGCCAGGGTGTAGCTGCCTAGTGCTGCTGCTGTGGCCAGGGTGTAACTGCCTAGTGCCGGTGCTGTGGCCAGGGTGTAGCTGCCTAGTGCTGCTGCTGTGGCCAGGGTGTAGCTGCCTAGTGCTGCTGCTGTGGCCAGGGTGTAGCTGCCTAGTGCTGCTACTGTGGCCAGGGTGTAGCTGCCTAGTGCTGCTGCTGTGGCCAGGGTGTAGCTGCCTAGTGCCGGTGCTGTGGCCAGGGTGTAGCTGCCTAGTGCCGGTGCTGTGGCCAGGGTGTAGCTGCCTAGTGCTGCTGCTGTGGCCAGGGTGTAACTGCCTAGTGCCGGTGCTGTGGGCAGGGTGTAGCTGCCTAGTGCTGCTGCTGTGGCCAGGGTGTAGCTGCCTAGTGCCGGTGCTGTGGCCAGGGTGTAGCTGCCTAGTGCTGCTGCTGTGGCCAGGGTGTAGCTGCCTAGTGCTGCTGCTGTGGCCAGGGTGTAGCTGCCTAGTGCTGCTGCTGCTGTGGCCAGGGTATAGCTGCCTAGTGCTGCTGCTGCTGTGGCCAGGGTGTACCTGCCTAGTGCTGCTGCTGTGGCCAGGGTGTGGCTGCCTAGTGCCAGTGCTGTGGCCAGGGTGTAGCTGCCTAGTGCTGCTGTTGTGGCCAGGGTGTAGCTGCCTAGTGCTGCTGTTGTGGCCAGGGTGTGGCTGCCTAGTGCTGCTGCTGCTGTGGCCAGGGTGTGGCTGCCTAGTGCTGCTGCTGTGGCCAGGGTGTAGATGCCTAGTGCTGCTGCTGCTGCTGTGGCCAGGGTGTAGCTGCCTAGTGCTGCTGCTGCTGTGGCCAGGGTGTGGCTGCCTAGTGTTGCTGCAGCTGTGGCCAGGGTGTAGCTGCCTAGTGCTGCTGCTGCTGTGGCCAGGGTGTAGCTGCCTAGTGCTGCTGCTGCTGTGGCCAGGGTGTAGCTGCCTAGTGCTGCTGCTGCTGTGGCCAGGGTGTAGCTGCCTAGTGCTGCTGCTGCTGTGGCCAGGGTGTAGCTGCCTAGTGCTGCTGCTGCTGTGGCCAGGGTGTAGCTGCCTAGTGCTGCTGCTGCTGTGGCCAGGGTGTGGCTGCCTAGTGCTGCTGCTGCTGTGGCCAGGGTGTGGCTGCCTAGTGCTGCTGCTGCTGTGGCCAGGGTGTGGCTGCCTAGTGCTGCTGCTGTGGCCAGGGTGTAGATGCCTAGTGCTGCTGCTGCTGCTGCTGTGGCCAGGGTGTGGCTGCCTAGTGCTGCTGCTGCTGTGGCCAGGGTGTAGCTGCCTGGTGCTGCTGATGTGGCCAGGGTGTAGCTGCCTAGTGCTGCTGCTGTGGCCAGGGTGTAGCTGCCTAGTGCTGCTGCTGCTGTGGCCAGGGTGTAGCTGCCTAGTGCTGCTGCTGCTGTGGCCAGGGTGTAGCTGCCTAGTGCTGCTGCTGCTGTGGCCAGGGTGTAGCTGCCTAGTGCTGCTGCTGCTGGGGCCAGGGTGTAGCTGCCTAGTGCTGCTGCTGCTGTGGCCAGGGTGTAGCTGCCTGGTGCTGCTGCTGTGGCCAGGGTGTAGCTGCCTAGTGCTGCTGCTGTGGCCAGGGTGTAGCTGACTAGTGCTGCTGCTGCTGTGGCCAGGGTGTAGCTGCCTAGTGCTGCTGCTGCTGTGGCCAGGGTGTTGCTGCCTGGTGCTGCTGCTGTGGCCAGGGTGTAGATGCCTAGTGCTGCTGCTGCTGCTGTGGCCAGGGTGTAGCTGCCTGGTGCTGCTGCTGTGGCCAGGGTGTAGATGCCTAGTGCTGCTGCTGCTGCTGTGGCCAGGGTGTAGCTGCCTAGTGCTGCTGCTGCTGTGGTCAGGGTGTAGATGCCTAGTGCTGCTGCTGCTGTGGCCAGGGTGTAGATGCCTAGTGCTGCTGCTGCTGCTGTGGCCAGGGTGTAGATGCCTAGTGCTGCTGCTGCTGCTGTGGCCAGGGTGTAGATGCCTAGTGCTGCTGCTGCTGTGGCCAGGGTGTAGATGCCTAGTGCTGCTGCTGCTGTGGCCAGGGTGTAGATGCCTAGTGCTGCTGCTGCTGTGGCCAGGGTGTAGCTGCCTAGTGCTGCTGCTGTGGCCAGGGTGTGGCTGCCTAGTGCTGCTGCTGCTGCTGCTGTGGCCAGGGTGTAGATGCCTAGTGCTGCTGCAGCTGTGGCCAGGGTGTAGCTGCCTAGTGCTGCTGCTGCTGTGGCCAGGGTGTAGCTGCCTAGTGCTGCTGCTGCTGTGGCCAGGGTGTAGCTGCCTGGTGCTGCTGCTGTGGCCAGGGTGTAGCTGCCTAGTGCTGCTGCTGTGGCCAGGGTGTAGCTGCCTAGTGCTGCTGAAGTGGCCAGGGTGTAGCTGTCTAGTGCTGCTGCTGCTGTGGCCAGGGTGTAGCTGCCTAGTGCTGCTGCTGTGGCCAGGGTGTGGCTGCCTAGTGCTGCTGTGGCCAGGGTGTGGCTGCCTAGTGCTGCTGCTGCTGCTGTGGCCAGGGTGTAGATGCCTAGTGCTGCTGCTGCTGTGGCCAGGGTGTAGCTGCCTAGTGCTGCTGCTGCTGTGACCAGGGTGTAGATGCCTAGTGCTGCTGCTGCTGCTGCTGTGGCCAGGGTGTAGATGCCTAGTGCTGCTGCTGCTGTGGCCAGGGTGTAGATGCCTAGTGCTGCTGCTGCTGCTGTGGCCAGGGTGTAGCTGCCTAGTGCTGCTGCTGCTGTGGCCAGGGTGTGGCTGCCTAGTGCTGCTGCTGCTGCTGCTGTGGCCAGGGTGTAGATGCCTGGTGCTGCTGCTGCTGTGGCCAGGGTGTAGCTGCCTAGTGCTGCTGCTGCTGTGGCCAGGGTGTAGCTGCCTAGCTGCCTGGTGCTGCTGCTGTGGCCAGGGTGTAGCTGCCTGCTGTGCTGCTGCTGTGGCCAGGGTGTAGCTGCCTAGTGCTGCTGCTGCTGTGGCCAGGGTGTAGCTGCCTGGTGCTGCTGCTGCTGTGGCCAGGGTGTAGCTGCCTAGTGCTGCTGCTGCTGTGGCCAGGGTGTAGCTGCCTAGTGCTGCTGCTGTGGCCAGGGTGTAGCTGCCTAGTGCTGCTGCTGCTGTGGCCAGGGTGTAGCTGCTGCTGCTGCTGTGGCCAGGGTGTAGCTGCCTAGTGCTGCTGCTGCTGTGGCCAGGGTGTAGCTGCCTAGTGCTGCTGCTGCTGTGGCCAGGGTGTAGCTGCCTAGTGCTGCTGCTGCTGTGGCCAGGGTGTAGCTGCCTAGTGCTGCTGCTGCTGTGGCCAGGGTGTAGCTGCCTAGTGCTGCTGCTGCTGTGGCCAGGGTGTAGCTGCCTAGTGCTGCTGCTGCTGTGGCCAGGGTGTAGCTGCCTAGTGCTGCTGCTGCTGTGGCCAGGGTGTAGCTGCCTAGTGCTGCTGCTGCTGTGGCCAGGGTGTAGCTGCCTAGTGTGCTGCTGCTGTGGCCAGGGTGTAGCTGCCTAGTGCTGCTGCTGCTGTGGCCAGGGTGTAGCTGCCTAGTGCTGCTGCTGCTGTGGCCAGGGTGTAGCTGCCTAGTGCTGCTGCTGCTGTGGCCAGGGTGTAGCTGCCTGCCAGGGTGTAGCTGCTTAGTGCTGCTGCTGTGGCCAGGGTGTAGCTGTCTAGTGCTGCTGCTGCTGTGGCCAGGGTGTAGCTGCCTAGTGCTGCTGCTGTGGCCAGGGTGTAGCTGCCTAGTGCTGCTGCTGTGGCCAGGGTGTAGCTGCCTAGCTGCTGCTGCTGCTGTGGCCAGGGTGTAGCTGCCTAGTGCTGCTGCTGTGGCCAGGGTGTAGCTGCCTAGTGCTGCTGCTGCTGTGGCCAGGGTGTAGCTGCCTAGTGCTGCTGCTGCTGTGGCCAGGGTGTAGCTGCCTAGTGCTGCTGCTGCTGTGGCCAGGGTGTAGCTGTCTAGTGCTGCTGCTGCTGTGGCCAGGGTGTAGCTGCCTAGTGCTGCTGCTGCTGTGGCCAGGGTGTAGCTGCCTAGTGCTGCTGCTGTGGCCAGGGTGTAGCTGCTGCTGCTGCTGTGGCCAGGGTGTAGCTGCCTAGTGCTGCTGCTGCTGTGGCCAGGGTGTAGCTGCCTAGTGCTGCTGTGCTGCTGCTGCTGTGGCCAGGGTGTAGCTGCCTAGTGCTGCTGCTGCTGTGGCCAGGGTGTAGCTGCCTAGGGTGTAGCTGCCTGCTGCTGCTGCTGTGGCCAGGGTGTAGCTGCCTAGTGCTGCTGCTGCTGTGGCCAGGGTGTAGCTGCCTAGTGTGCTGCTGCTGTGGCCAGGGTGTAGCTGCCTAGTGCTGCTGCTGCTGTGGCCAGGGTGTAGCTGCCTAGTGTGCTGCTGCTGTGGCCAGGGTGTAGCTGCCTAGTGCTGCTGCTGCTGTGGCCAGGGTGTAGCTGCCTAGTGCTGCTGCTGCTGCTGCTGTGGCCAGGGTGTAGCTGCCTAGTGCTGCTGCTGCTGTGGCCAGGGTGTAGCTGCCTAGTGCTGCTGCTGCTGTGGCCAGGGTGTAGCTGCCTAGTGCTGTGCTGCTGTGCTAGTGCTGTGGCTGTGGCCAGGGTGTAGCTGCCTAGTGCTGCTGCTGCTGTGGCCAGGGTGTAGCTGCCTAGTGCTGCTGCTGCTGTGGCCAGGGTGTAGCTGCCTAGTGCTGCTGCTGCTGTGGCCAGGGTGTAGCTGCCTAGTGCTGCTGCTGCTGCTGTGGCCAGTGCTGCTGCTGCTGTGGCCAGGTGTAGCTGCCTAGTGCTGCTGCTGCTGTGGCCAGGGTGTAGCTGCCTAGTGCTGCTGCTGCCAGGGTGTGGCCAGGGCTGTAGTGCTGCTGCTGCTGGCCAGGGTGTAGCTGCCTAGTGCTGCTGCTGCTGGCCAGGGTGTAGCTGCCTAGTGCTGCTGCTGCTGTGGCCAGGGTGTGGCTGCCTAGTGCTGCTGCTGTGGCCAGGGTGTAGCTGCCTAGTGCTGCTGCTGTGGCCAGGGTGTAGCTGTCTAGTGCTGCTGCTGCTGTGGCCAGGGTGTAGCTGCTGCTAGTGCTGCTGCTGCTGTGGCCAGGGTGTAGCTGCCTAGTGCTGCTGCTGCTGTGGCCAGGGTGTAGCTGCCTAGTGCTGCTGCTGCTGTGGCCAGGGTGTAGCTGCCTAGTGCTGCTGCTGTGGCCAGGGTGTAGCTGCCTAGTGCTGCTGCTGCTGTGGCCAGGGTGTAGCTGCCTAGTGCTGCTGCTGCTGTGGCCAGGGTGTAGCTGCCTAGTGCTGCTGCTGTGGCCAGGGTGTAGCTGCCTAGTGCTGCTGCTGTGGCCAGGGTGTAGCTGCCTAGTGCTGCTGCTGCTGTGGCCAGGGTGTAGCTGCCTAGTGCTGCTGCTGCTGTGGCCAGGGTGTAGCTGCCTAGTGCTGCTGCTGCTGTGGCCAGGGTGTAGCTGCCTAGTGCTGCTGCTGCTGTGGCCAGGGTGTAGCTGCCTAGTGCTGCTGCTGCTGTGGCCAGGGTGTAGCTGCCTAGTGCTGCTGCTGCTGTGGCCAGGGTGTAGCTGCCTAGTGCTGCTGCTGCTGTGGCCAGGGTGTAGCTGCCTAGTGCTGCTGCTGTGGCCAGGGTGTAGCTGCCTAGTGCTGCTGCTGCTGTGGCCAGGGTGTAGCTGCCTAGTGCTGGCTGCTGCCTAGTGCTGCTGCCAGGGTGTAGCTGCCTAGTGCTGCTGCTGCTGTGGCCAGGGTGTAGCTGCCTAGTGCTGCTGCTGTGGCCAGGGTGTAGCTGCCTAGTGCTGCTGCTGTGGCCAGGGTGTAGCTGCCTAGTGCTGCTGCTGCTGTGGCCAGGGTGTAGCTGCCTAGTGCTGCTGCTGCCAGGGTGTAGCTGCCTAGTGCTGCTGCTGCCAGGGTGTAGCTGCTAGTGCTGCTGCTGCTGTGGCCAGGGTGTAGCTGCCTAGTGCTGCTGCTGCTGTGGCCAGGGTGTAGCTGCCTAGTGCTGCTGCTGCTGTGGCCAGGGTGTAGCTGCCTAGTGCTGCTGCTGCTGTGGCCAGGGTGTAGCTGCCTAGTGCTGCTGCTGTGGCCAGGGTGTAGCTGCCTAGTGCTGCTGCTGCTGTGGCCAGGGTGTAGCTGCCTAGTGCTGCTGCTGCTGTGGCCAGGGTGTAGCTGCCTAGTGCTGCTGCTGCTGTGGCCAGGGTGTAGCTGCCTAGTGCTGCTGCTGCTGTGGCCAGGGTGTAGCTGCCTAGTGCTGCTGCTGCTGTGCCAGGGTGTAGCTGCTAGTGCTGCTGCTGCTGTGGCCAGTGGCTGCCTAGTGCTGCTGCTGCTGCTGCCCTAGTGCTGCTGCTGCTGTGGCCAGGGTGTAGCTGCCTAGTGCTGCTGCTGCTGTGGCCAGGGTGTAGCTGCCTAGTGCTGCTGCTGCTGTGGCCAGGGTGTAGCTGCCTAGTGCTGCTGCTGCTGTGGCCAGGGTGTAGCTGCCTAGTGCTGCTGCTGCTGTGGCCAGGGTGTAGCTGCCTAGTGCTGCTGCTGCTGTGGCCAGGGTGTAGCTGCCTAGTGCTGCTGCTGCTGTGGCCAGGGTGTAGCTGCCTAGTGCTGCTGCTGCTGTGGCCAGGGTGTAGCTGCCTAGTGCTGCTGCTGCTGTGGCCAGGGTGTAGCTGCCTAGTGCTGCTGCTGCTGTGGCCAGGGTGTAGCTGCCTAGTGCTGCTGCTGCTGTGGCCAGGGTGTAGCTGCCTAGTGCTGCTGCTGCTGTGGCCAGGGTGTAGCTGCCTAGTGCTGCTGCTGCTGTGGCCAGGGTGTAGCTGCCTAGTGCTGCTGCTGCTGTGGCCAGGGTGTAGCTGCCTAGTGCTGGTGCTGTGGCCAGGGTGTGCTGCCTAGTGCTGCTGCTGCCAGGGTGTAGCTGCTGCTGCTGCTGTGGCCAGGGTGTAGCTGCCTAGTGCTGCTGCTGCTGTGGCCAGGGTGTAGCTGCCTAGTGCTGCTGCTGCTGTGGCCAGGGTGTAGCTGCCTAGTGCTGCTGCTGCTGTGGCCAGGGTGTAGCTGCCTAGTGCTGCTGCTGCTGTGGCCAGGGTGTAGCTGCCTAGTGCTGCTGCTGCTGTGGCCAGGGTGTAGCTGCCTAGTGCTGCTGCTGCTGTGCCAGGGTGTAGCTGCCTAGTGCTGTGCTGCTGCTGGCAGGGTGTAGCTGCCTAGGGTGTAGCTGCCTAGTGCTGCTGCTGCTGTAGCTGCCAGTGCTGCTGCTGTGGCCAGGTGTAGCTGCCTAGTGCTGCTGCTGCTGTGGCCAGGGTGTAGCTGCCTAGTGCTGCTGCTGCTGTGGCCAGGGTGTAGCTGCCTAGTGCTGCTGCTGCTGTGGCCAGGGTGTAGCTGCCTAGTGCTGCTGCTGCTGTGGCCAGGGTGTAGCTGCCTAGTGCTGCTGCTGCTGTGGCCAGGGTGTAGCTGCCTAGTGTGCTGCTGCTGTGGCCAGGGTGTAGCTGCCTAGTGCTGCTGCTGTGGCCAGGGTGTAGCTGTCTAGTGCTGCTGCTGCTGTGGCCAGGGTGTAGCTGCCTAGTGCTGCTGCTGCTGTGGCCAGGGTGTAGCTGCCTAGTGCTGCTGCTGCTGTGGCCAGGGTGTAGCTGCCTAGTGCTGCTGCTGCTGTGGCCTAGGGTGTAGCTGCCTAGTGCTGCTGCTGCTGTGGCCAGGGTGTAGCTGCCTAGTGCTGCTGCTGCTGTGGCCAGGGTGTAGCTGCCTAGTGCTGCTGCTGCTGTGGCCAGGGTGTAGCTGCCTAGTGCTGCTGCTGCTGTGGCCAGGGTGTAGCTGCCTAGTGCTGCTGCTGCTGTGGCCAGGGTGTAGCTGCCTAGTGCTGCTGCTGCTGTGGCCAGGGTGTAGCTGCCTAGTGCTGCTGCTGCTGTGGCCAGGGTGTAGCTGCCTAGTGCTGCTGCTGCTGTGGCCAGGGTGTAGCTGCCTAGTGCTGCTGCTGCTGTGGCCAGGGTGTAGCTGTGCTGCTGCTGCTGTGGCCAGGGTGTAGCTGCCTAGTGCTGCTGCTGCTGTGCCAGGGTGTAGCTGCTAGTGCTGCTGCTGCTGTGGCCAGGGTGTAGCTGCCTAGTGCTGCTGCTGCTGTGGCCAGGGTGTAGCTGCCTAGTGCTGCTGCTGCTGTGGCCAGGGTGTAGTGCTGCTGCTGCTAGGGTGTAGCTGCTGCTGCTGCTGTGGCCAGGGTGTAGCTGCCTAGTGCTGCTGCTGCTGTGGCCAGGGTGTAGCTGCCTAGTGCTGCTGCTGCTGTGGCCAGGGTGTGGCTGCCTAGTGCTGCTGCTGTGCCAGCTGCCTAGTGCTGCTGCTGTGGCCAGGGTGTGGCTGCCTAGTGCTGCTGCTGTGGCCAGGGTGTAGCTGCCTAGTGCTGCTGCTGTGGCCAGGGTGTAGCTGCCTAGTGCTGCTGCTGCTGTGGCCAGGGTGTAGCTGCCTAGTGCTGCTGCTGCTGTGGCCAGGGTGTAGCTGCCTAGTGCTGCTGCTGCTGGGGCCAGGGTGTAGCTGCCTAGTGCTGCTGCTGCTGTGGCCAGGGTGTAGCTGCCTAGTGCTGCTGCTGCTGTGCCTAGCTGCCTAGTGCTGCTGCTGCTGTGGCCAGGGTGTAGCTGCCTAGTGCTGCTGCTGCTGTGGCCAGGGTGTAGCTGCCTAGTGCTGCTGCTGCTGTGGCCAGGGTGTAGCTGCCTAGTGCTGCTGCTGCTGTGGCCAGGGTGTAGCTGCCTAGTGCTGCTGCTGCTGTGGCCAGGGTGTAGCTGCCTAGTGCTGCTGCTGCTGTGACCAGGGTGTAGCTGCCTAGTGCTGCTGCTGCTGTCGCCAGGGTGTGTCTGCCTAGTGCTGCTGCTGCTGTGGCCAGGGTGTTGCTGCCTAGTGCTGCTGCTGCTGTGACCAGGGTGTAGCTGCCTAGTGCTGCTGCTGCTGTGGCCAGGGTGTAGCTGCCTAGTGCTGCTGCTGTGGCCAGGGTGTAGCTGCCTAGTGCTGCTGCTGTGGCCAGGGTGTAGCTGCCTAGTGCTGCTGCTGCTGTGGCCAGGGTGTAGCTGCCTAGTGCTGCTGCTGCTGTGGCCAGGGTGTAGCTGCCTAGTGCTGCTGCTGCTGTGGCCAGGGTGTAGCTGCCTAGTGCTGCTGCTGCTGTGACCAGGGTGTAGCTGCCTAGTGCTGTTGCTGCTGTGGCCAGGGTGTAGCTGCCTAGTGCTGCTGCTGTGGCCACGGTGTGGCTGCCTAGTGCTACCACCACCACCACCACCCACTGTGCTCTACCACCACCACCACCCACCGTGCTCTACCACCACCCACTGTGCTCTACCACCACCACCCACTGTGCTCTACCACCACCACCACCCACTGTGCTCTACCACCACCACCCACTGTGCTCTACCACCACCACCACACACTGTGCTCTACCACCACCACCACCACACACTGTGCTCTACCACCACCACCACCCACACACTGTGCTCTACCACCACCACCACACACTGTGCTCTACCACCACCACCACACACTGTGCTGTACCACCACCACCACCACCACACACTGTGCTCTACCACCACCACCACCCACTGTGCTCTACCACCACCACCCACTGTGCTCTACCACCACCACCCACTGTGCTCTACCACCACCACCACCTACTGTGCTCTACTAGCACCACCACCACCACCCACTGTGCTCTACTACCACCACCACCCACTGTGCTCTACCACCACCACCACCACCCACTGTGCTCTACCACACACCACCACCACCCACTGTGCTCTTCTACCACCACCACCACCACCCACTGTGCTCTTCTACCACCACCACCACCACCCACTGTTCTCTTCTACCACCACCACCACCTACTGTGCTCTACTACCACCACCACCACCACCCACTGTGCTCTACCACCACCACCCACTGTGCTCTACCACCACCACCACCACCCACTGTGCTCTACCACCACCACCACAACCCACTGTGCTCTTCTACCACCACCACCACCCACTGTGCTCTTCTACCACCACCACCACCCACTGTGCTCTTCTACCACCACCACCACCCACTGTGCTCTACCACCACCACCACCACCCACTGTGCTCTACCACCACCACCCACTGTGCTCTACCACCACCACCCACTGTGCTCTACCACCACCACCACCACCACCCACTGTGCTTTACCACCACCACCACCCACTGTGCTCTACCACCACCACCACCCACTGTGCTCTACCACAACCACCACCACCCACTGTGCTCTACCACCACCACCCACTACCACCACCACCACCACCACCCACTGTGCTCTACCACTACCACCACCACCACCCACTGTGCTCTACTACCACCACCACCACCCACTGTGCTCTACTACCACCACCACCACCACCCACTGTGCTCTACTACCACCACCACCACCACCACCCACTGTGCTCTACCACCACCACCACACACTGTGCTCCACCACCACCACCACCCACCACACTGTGCTCTACCACCACCACCACCACCCACTGTGCTCTACCACCACCACCACCACACACACTGTGCTCTACCACCACCACCACCACCCACTGTGCTCTACCACCACCACCACCCACTGTGCTCTACCACCACCACCACCCACTGTGCCACCACCACCACCCACTGTGCTCTACCACCACCACCCACTGTGCTCTACCACCACCACCCACTGTGCTCTACCACCACCACCACCACCACTGTGCTCTACCACCACCACCACCACCACACACTGTGCTCTACCACCACCACCACCACCCACTGTGCTCTACCACCACCACCACCACACTGTGCTCTACCACCACCACCCACTGTGCTCTACCACCACCACCCACTGTGCTCTACCACCACCACCACCACCCACTGTGCTCTACCACCACCACCCACTGTGCTACCACCTACCACCACCACCACCCACTGTGCTCTACCACCACCACCCCCACTGTGCTCTACCACCACCACACCACTGTGCTCTACCACCACCACCCCACTGTGCTCTACCACCACCACCACCCACTGTGCTCTACCACCACCACCACTGTGCTCACCACCACCACCCACTGTGCTCTACCACCACCACCAGCTGCTGTGGCCAGGGTGTAGCTGCCTAGGCTGCTGCTGCTGTGGCCAGGGTGTAGCTGCCTAGCTGCTGCTGCTGTGGCCAGGGTGTAGCTGCCTAGTGCTGCTGCTGCTGTGGCCAGGGTGTAGCTGCCTAGCTGCTGCTGCTGTGGCCAGGGTGTAGCTGCCTACGCTGCTGCTGCTGCTGTGGCCAGGGTGTAGCTGCCTAGTGCTGCTGCTGCTGTGGCCAGGGTGTAGCTGCCTAGTGCTGCTGCTGCTGTGGCCAGGGTGTAGCTGCCTGTGCTGCTGCTGTGGCCAGGGTGTAGCTGCCTAGCTGCTGCTGCTGTGGCCAGGGTGTAGCTGCCTAGTGCTGCTGCTGCTGGGCCAGGGTGTAGCTGCCTAGTGCTGCTGCTGCTGTGGCCAGGGTGTAGCTGCCTGGTGCTGCTGCTGTGGCCAGGAGCTGCCTAGTGCTCTCCAGGGTAGCTGACATGCTGCTGCTGCTGGCCAGGGTGTAGCTGCCTAGTGTGCTGCTGCTGTGGCCAGGGTGTAATGCCTAGCTGTGCTGCTGCTGTGGCCAGGGTGTAGCTGCCTAGCTGCTGCTGCTGCTGTGGCCAGGGTGTAGCTGCCTAGTGTGCTGCTGCTGTGGCCAGGGTGTAGATGCCTAGTGCTGCTGCTGCTGCTGTGGCCAGGGTGTAGCTGCCTAGCTGCTGCTGCTGCTGTGGCCAGGGTGTAGATGCCTAGTGCTGCTGCTGCTGTGGCCAGGGTGTAGATGCCTAGCTGCTGCTGCTGCTGTGGCCAGGGTGTAGATGCCTAGTGCTGCTGCTGCTGCTGGCCAGGGTGTAGCTGCCTAGCTGCTGCTGCTGTGGCCAGGGTGTAGATGCCTAGTGCTGCTGCTGCTGCTGCTGTGGCCAGGGTGTAGCTGCCTAGTGCTGCTCAGCTGTGGCCAGGGTGTAGCTGCCTATGTGCTGCTGCTGCTGCTGTGGCCAGGGTGTAGACTGCCTAGTGCTGCTGCAGCTGTGGCCAGCTACCACCACCACCACCACACACTGTGCTCTACCACCACCACCACCACACACTGTGCTCTACCACCACCACCACCACACTGTGCTCTACACCACCACCACCACCACACACTGTGCTCTACCACCACCACCACCACACACTGTGCTCCACCACCACCACCACCACCACACTGTGCTCTACCACCACCACCACACACTGTGCTCCACCACCACCACCACCACACACTGTGCTCTACCACCACCACCACCACACACTGTGCTCTACCACCACCACCACCACACACTGTGCTCTACCACCACCACCACACACTGTGCTCTCTACCACCACCACCACTCACCACCACTGTGCTCACACTGTGCCACCACCACCACCACACACTGTGCTCTACCACCACCACCACCCACACACTGTGCTCTACCACCACCACCACCACACACTGTGCTCTACCACCACCACCACACACTGTGCTCTACCACCACCACCACCACACACTGTGCTCTACCACCACCACCACCACACACTGTGCTCCACCACCACCACCACCACACACTGTGCTCTACCACCACCACCACACACTGTGCTCTACCACCACCACCCACCACCACACACTGTGCTCTACACCACCACCACCACACACTGTGCTCTACCACCACCACCACCACACACTGTGCTCTACCACCACCACCACCACACACTGTGCTCTACCACCACCACCACCACACACTGTGCTCTACCACCACCACCACCACACACTGTGCTCTACCACCACCACCACCCACACACTGTGCTCTACCACCACCACCACCACACACTGTGCTCTACCACCACCACCACCACACACTGTGCTCTCTCCACCACTGTGCTCTACCACCACCACCACACACTGTGCTCTACCACCACCACCACCACACACACTGTGCTCTACCACCACCACCACCACAACACTGTGCTCTAGCACACCACCACCACCACACACTGTGCTCTACCACCACCACCCCACACACACTGTGCTCTACCACCACCACCACCACCACACACTGTGCTCTACCACCACCACCACCACACACTGTGCTCTACCACCACCACCACCACACACTGTGCTCTACCACCACCACCACCACACACTGTGCTCTACCACCACCACCACCACACACTGTGCTCTACCACCACCACCACACACTGTGCTCTACCACCACCACCACCCCACACACTGTGCTCTACCACCACCACAACACCACCACACACTGTGCTCTACCACCACCACCACCACACACTGTGCTCTACCACCACCACCACCACACTGTGCTCTACCACCACCACCACCACACACTGTGCTCTACCACCACCACCACACACTGTGCTCCACCACCACACACTGTGCTCCACCACCACACACTGTCACCACCACCACCACCACACACTGTGCTCCACCACCACACACTGTGCTCTACCACCCACCACACACTGTGCTCTACCACCACCACCACCACCACACACTGTGCTCCACCACCACACACTGTGCTCTACCACCCACCACCACCACCACACACTGTGCTCTACCACCACCACCACCACACACTGTGCTCCACCACCACCACCACCACACACTGTGCTCCACCACCACCACACACTGTGCTCACCACCACCACCACCACCACACACTGTGCTCTCCACCACCACCACACACTGTGCTCTGCTCCACCACCACACACTGTGCTCCACCACCACCACCACCACACCACTGTGCTCCACCACCACCACCACCACACACTGTGCTCTACCACCACACACCACCACCACACACTGTGCTCACCACCACCACCACCACACCCACACACTGTGCTCTACCACAACCACCACCACCACTGTGCTCTACCACCACCACCACACACTGTGCTCTACACCACCACCACCACACACTGTGCTCCACCACCACCACCACCACACACTGTGCTCTCCACCACCACCACCACACACTGTGCTCCACACCACACTACCACCACCACCACCACCACCACACACTGTGCTCCACCACCACCACCACCACACACTGTGCTCTACCACCACCACCACCACCACACACTGTGCTCCACCACCACCACCACACACACTGTGCTCCACCACCACCACCACCACCACACACACTGTGCTCCACCACCACCACCACCACCACACACTGTGCTCCACCCACCACCACCACCACCACCACACACTGTGCTCCACCACCACCACCACCACCACCACACACTGTGCTCCACCACCACCACCACCACACTGTGCACACTGTGCTCCACCACCACCACCACCACCACACACTGTGCTCCACCACCCACCACCACCACACACTGTGCTCCACCACCACCACCACCACCACACACTGTGCTCCACCACCACCACCACCACACACTGTGCTCCACCACCACCACCACCACCACCACCACACACTGTGCTCCACCACCACCACCACCACACACTGTGCTCCACCACCACCACCACCACACACTGTGCTCCACCACCACCTCACCACCACCACCACCACACACTGTGCTCCACCACCACCACCACCACACACTGTGCTCCACCACCACCACCACCACCACCACACACTGTGCTCCACCACCACCACCACCACACACTGTGCTCCACCACCACCACCACACACTGTGCTCCACCA
>NC_059587.1:8431281-8446281 GCF_020424385.1 Procambarus clarkii | reverse complement strand
CTCCGCATATTGGATCGACTGGTTGTCAAGGATGATGGGGTCCGGGTTTCTTTTCGCAATGTGTATTATCTGACACTTTTGTTTGTTGGTGCTAATTTTCCATTGTTTCTCAAAGTTGTTTATGAGTTCAATTGCCACCTTGGTCTTGTCGACTAGTAGCGGCTTTGATGGGCCCGGTTGGCATATTATTTGGGTGACATCGTCAGCGTATGTGATGTATTCTCCATGTTGGGGTTGGGGTAGGTCAGCTGTATATATGTTGAATAGAGAGGGGGAGAGGCAGCTTCCTTGTGGTACTCCACTTTTCAGTTCTATTACGTCACCCAAGTAGCTGCCGATATTTAGCCTAGCAGTTCTATTGTCTATAAAGCTGCAGAGAGTAGCAGTAAATCTCTCAGGAAGTCCTAGTTCAGATATCTTATATTTTAGGCCTGTGTGCCACACTTTGTCGAAGGCTTTCGAGACGTCCCTAAGCACTATATTACACTGATCTTTTTTCGACACTGCGTTGGCTATATGTTGGTAGATCAGGGCTATAGCTGTATGGGCCCCTCTGCGGTTTCTAAACCCATGCTGCCTGGTGTTATACTTCCCTTCCTCTTCCATGTACTTCACAAGTCTCTGATAATTTTTTCGAATATTTTACCTGGTTCTTCGAGGAGGGAAATTGGCCTGTAGTTTTCAGTTTGGGTTGGGGGTTTACCTGGCTTGGGGATTAATCTTATGTGGCATTCTTGATGTATGTGGGGAATAGTCCAGATGCAAGAGCTGCATTTAAGATACATGTGTACTGATGGAGTGCAATCACTGGTAGGTTGGATAATACCATCTTATTTATCTTGCTGTTGCCCGGCGCCTTGTTCTTGAAACCCATAATTGTTTTATGGACCTCTGTAATGGTTATGTGTTTCATAAGGTGGCAGTCATCGCGTATGTTGTTAAGGTCTATTGTTTGCGTCGGGAGTAGTGCTGCAGCTCTGTTATCGACTTGAGTTGTAATGTCCCTTTCATTAATTGGGCAAAAATTTAAATTTTCTTCCGGGTTTATCCTGAATATTTTTTCCCAGAACTTCCTGAATTCCTGCTCTTGTTCTCTCTCCTCATAGAGTTTATTCCCTGAGGCGTCTATGATGTTGGGTGTTTCCTCAGAAGAGCTTCCCATCACGGTCTTTACTTTTTTCCAGAACTTTCCCGGGTTTCTGTAGTCGACTTGAATTTTGTTTATTAGGTCATCCCATTGTTTGGGATGACCTAAATTTTTCGAACCACAACGCTGTAAATGCTTTACTCACCTATTACACATACAAATAATCGCCAACAGAACCTAAAAACTTAACCTAATTTATGTCTATATATATGCACAATATGCTAATATATTATACTATTAGTTTATATTCTAGAAAATTCCCGTTTTGAAAACTTTGACTGCGTCTGTGGGATGGACCGGTGGATGTGGGGCCTCGTAGCCTGGTGGATAGCGCGCAGACTCGTAATTCTGTGGCGCGGGTTCGATTCCCGCACGAAGCAGAAACAAATGGGCAAAGTTTCTTTCACCCTGAATGTCCCTGTTACCTAGCAGTAAATAGGTACCTGGGAGTTGTCACGGGCTGCTTCCTGGGGGTGGAGGCCTGGTCGAGGACCGGGCCGCGGGGACACTAAAGCCCCGAAATCATCTCAAGATAACCTCAAGATGTAGTGGACTAGAGTCGAGGACGGGGTGGGTACGAGGGTGAAGTGTGTACAGCGTAGTAGTTCGAACAAAAATTGTCAGCAAAGTACATGTTCCGGAAGTGTTCGGACGTCATCAGTTGTGAGTCGTGTGTAAACCGTTTTTCATTCATAAACGGGGGTTTGGCGGCTGGATTAACGAGCTTGGATCTTTGTATGCTAGGACGGGCTCCATTTACACATCTACTTACGAACCTGTTCATCTTTCTCAATGTTTGGTGGCTTTGTTTACATGTATTAAACAGTTTGAGGTCCAAAGCACCAGGATGTTGTTTATGACAGTCACAACAGTTGACTGGCAAGTTTCGATGCTCGTAAACTGTTTGATATATGTAAACAATACCGCCAAAGGTTGAGAAAAGACGTAGAGGTTCCTAAGTAGATGTGTAAATACTTGTTGACTCCTGGCTTAGGAAGCTTGTTTAGGGAGTACACGAACTCCCACATCCAGCAGGTGGCCCGGGCTGTGTCGCTGGAGCTCCACGCTGGTGGCCCGGGCTGTGTCGCTGGAGCTCCACGCTGGTGGCCCGGGCTGTGTCGCTGGAGCTCCACACTGGTGGCCCGGGCTGTGTCGCTGGAGCTCCACGCTGGTGGCCCGGGCTGTGTCGCTGGAGCTCCACGCTGGTGGCCCGGGCTGTGTCGCTGGAGCTCCACGCTGGTGGCCCGGGCTGTGTTGGAGCTCCACACTGGTGGCCCGGGCTGTGTCGCTGGAGCTCCACGCTGGTGGCCCGGGCTGTGTCGCTGGAGCTCCACGCTGGTGGCCCGGGCTGTGTCGCTGGAGCTCCACGCTGGTGGCCCGGGCTGTGTCGCTGGAGCTCCACGCTGGTGGCCCGGGCTGTGTCGCTGGAGCTCCACGCTGGTGGCCCGGGCTGTGTTGGAGCTCCACACTGGTGGCCCGGGCTGTGTCGCTGGAGCTCCACGCTGGTGGCCCGGGCTGTGTAGCTGGAGCTCCACACTGGTGGCCCGGGCTGTGTCGCTGGAGCTCCACGCTGGTGGCCCGGGCTGTGTTGGAGCTCCACGCTGGTGGCCCGGGCTGTGTCGCTGGAGCTCCACGCTGGTGGCCCTGTGTTGGAGGCCACACTGGTGGCCCGGGTGTGTGTGGAGCTCCACGCTGGTGGCCCGGGCTGTGTTGGAGCTCCACACTGGTGGCCCGGGCTGTGTTGGAGCTCCACGCTGGTGGCCCGGGCTGTGTTGGAGCTCCACACTGGTGGCCCGGGCTGTGTTGGAGCTCCACACTGGTGGCCCGGGCTGTGTTGGAGCTCCACACTGGTGGCCCGGGCTGTGTTGGAGCTCCACACTGCTGGGAGAGATTATAAATGGTAGTAAAAGTGGTGGTAGAACCAGGACTCTGGATTTTGTTTATCGAGCACTGGAAAATGTTGGGCGTTTAACTGTGTTTTAATGTTCTTCTCTTGTTTTCAGGTTGTCCCGGGAAAAATATGACCTGATACACGTGAGTATTTTTGACCCGTTAAAATGGTTCGAGGTTATATTAGCTTGTGTGTTAAGGCTAGTTTGTGTAATAACAATAGTTAATTACCTAGTTGGCTACCCAACCATAGATTCCTGCATATTTTGGCCTTGTATATCTGTTAGGAATTAATACAAAACAACGTTTTGGAGGTGTTGAAAGTTGAGATTATATTATTGTTATTGTTGCAGGAGAATGTAATGCCTTCAGCGGTGTCGTACTGGCAGCAGGCGTTGATGGTCAGGCGCACGGAGACCGTCATCCGTCTCAACAGGTAGTCCAGGCCGTCCCTCTCTGTCCTCTCTTACACTACTATACGTACACGGCCCCGTCTACCCCAGGTGTCTGTCCACTCTTACACTACTATACACACACGGCCCCGTCTACCCCAGGTGTCTGTCCACTCTTAAACTACTATACGTACACGGCCCCGTCTACCCCAGGGGTCTGTCCACTCTTACACTACTATACGTACACGGCCCCGTCTACCCCAGGGGTCTGTCCACTCTTACACTACTATACGTACGACTTGTGCCATCACTTTTACGCGGAAACGGGTCGTTCTTCGTCCCTCTTTGTCACTTTATGGTCATTCCCTTGAATACAAAGATTCCGCGAAGCTTTTGGGGTTATTCCTTGACACTCGTTTGTCTTGGTCTCCCCATATCTCTTACCTCCGTGTTGAGTGCTCTAAGGTCCTTACCCTCCTTCGGGTCTTGTCCCATATTTCTTGGGGAGCAGATAGGCGCACTCTCCTTGCTTTACATTCCTCTCTCGTCCTGTCTAAGCTCGATTATGGTGCCCTGCTTACTCGTCTGCTTCTCCTTCTACTCTTCGCCGTCTTGATGCTTTGCACCATACTGGGTTGCGCCTCAGTTCTGGTGCCTTTCGTTCGACTCCCATCCTTAGCTTGTATGTTGACACTGGCTTCCTGTCTCTCCAGGACCGCCGTGATCGCTACTGTCTTCGCTATCTTGCGCGGTCCTTGCAACATCCTTCCTCTCGCCTCTGTCGTGCTTTAACTTTTACCCCTCCTGCGGTTCCTGTTCCTCTTCACCACCTCCCTCTTTCTGTCCGGTTATCTCCCCTACAGGATTCTCTTTCCGTTCGTATTTCTGATGTTTCTCCTCGTGTTGTTCCTTCTTTGCCCCCATGGAGAGTCCCTCTTCCGCGGTTTTGTACTTCCTTGACCCGTATCACTAAAGCTTTTACCCCTCCTACGGTTCTAAAACGCCTTTTCCTCGAGCACTTTTCTTCTCACTCCCGCTCCGTTTCTGTCTTCACCGATGGGTCTAAGTCTGCGGATGGTGTTGGCTACTCTGTTGTTTTTCCTGATCGCACTTATATGTGTCGCTTACCTCCGGAGACTAGCATCTTTACAGCAGAGCTTTATGCTATTCTCTATGCTCTTCGTCTCCTGCTTTCTTGTTGTCAGTCTTCCTTTGTAGTTGTTGTTGACTCTCGTAGTGCCCTCATGGCTCTCGGGTCCTTTAATCCGGTTCATCCAGTAGTTGTCGAGATCCAGCATTGGCTGTTTCTTGTTCACAGTAAATTTAAGTCGGTTGAGTTTTGTTGGGTTCCCAGCCATATTGGTGTGTCTTTAAATGAGCGTGCGGATGCTGCCGCCAAGGAAGCTGTCCGCTCTTGTCCCATCTCTCGTAAAGGTATTCCATATTCCGACTTTTACCCGGTTATCCATTCCTCCGTCCTTACCCGTTGGCAGGCTTCTTGGTCGTCTGTTACTGGTAACAAACTACGTACTCTTAAGTGTTGTGTTTCCTCGTGGCCGTCCTCCTACCACCGTAATCGGCGTTGGGAAACGGCTCTGGCGAGGTTGCGTATTGACCATACTCGCTTAACCCATGGTCACTTGATGGAGCGCCGCCGTGCTCCTTATTGTCCTAGTTGCATTGTCCCTCTTACGGTCGTGCATGTCCTTCTTGAATGTCCTGACTTTCAGGACGAGCATGTGTCTTGCTTTCCGACCGCCCCTTGCGGTCACTTGTCCCTCAATAGAATTCTTGGTGACTCGGATGCTTTTGATATCGTTCGCCTTATGCGTTTTTGTTCCCGTATTGGCATCCTTGGTGATATTTAGCGCCCTCTGATTATTCTGCACATTTGATGGTGCTACATAGCCTTCCCGGTTTGGTGCCTTCTTTTGATAATTACTTACTTACTATACGTACACGGCCCCCGTCTACCCCAGGTGTCTGTCCACTCTTACACTACTATACGTACACGGCCCCGTCTACCCCAGGTGTCTGTCCACTCTTACACTACTATACGTACACGGCCCCGTCTACCCCAGGTGTCTGTCCACTCTTACACTACTATACGTACACGGCCCCGTCTACCCCAGGTGTCTGTCCACTCTTACACTACTATATGTACACGGCCCCGTCTACCCCAGGTGTCTGTCCACTCTTACACTACTATACGTACACGGCCCCGTCTACCCCAGGGGTCTGTCCACTCTTACACTACTATACACACACGGCCCCGTCTACCCCAGGTGTCTGTCTCACCCCCTCTTCCTCGCTACCTCCCTCCCGACTCTCTCATACACATACAGACTAAAGACTAACTTAAGTGAGAGGTGAATTCTTACAAAGTACTTGTAGTGTGTGCTTGGTGAGAGCAGGTAAGGTGGTCCAGCCAGGGCCAGCACTCAATATAGTGTAAATGTTTCCTCAAATGTTGTTTTACCGTGACTGTAAAACATCTAATTATTATTAGACAAAGTTGTGCTCTCCTCAAGATATTACTACCAGGTTTACCTGAGGGCCACTAACCCTAGCGGCCTCGACGAGGACAGAAATTCGGCGGCTTGTCAAAGTTTCCCCCCCCCCCATTTGCCTTGATCTTTTCCAGGTATATTTTGAAACGGCTCAGTTTTGGCAGTTATGGCGTCGGCGGGTAGGCGGTTCCATGGGTTAATAACCCAGTGGATGAAAAGCCTCTCCGTTCTCAGTGTTACATTGTGGCGTGTTGAGCTTGAAACCATTGCTCCTTGTTTGTGGTACATCTGACCTGAAGAAAATATCTGGATCAACATCCTCTAACTTAAGTATTTTAAAAGTTTCAATGAGATCTGCTCTGTCATGTCTGGTTTGCAGTGTTAGCTCTGTGGCCTTCCAACGTTCCTGATACAAGAGATGACTTGGCTCTGGACTGACTTTTGTTGCACGGTGTTTTATTTGCACCAGAGGTTTATACAGTTGAATCATTACCTTCTTTTCCTTCTAGTCAAAAGTACGCTTGGTTATCCCAATTATTTGGTTAGCTTTTCTGACTGCTGCACCCACCTGTTGTGCAACTGTTAATGAGTGGTGGATCTTTTCTCCAAAGTCCTGTTCTTCATCAGTCTGCTGTAATGTAATGTTATTAATGTGGTAGTTGTGGCGTGGGTTGTTATGCCCCACATGCATAGTCTTGTATTTGTCACTATTAAAAAGCATTTGCCGGTCTTCTGACCATTTGTGGAGTTCATGTAGCTCTCTTTGTAAGGCTTCAATATCATTATTATTTCCCACTTCACCATAAATCTTTGTCATCTGCAAATTTGATGATGTGGTTTGTAAGATTCTCGTCTATGTTACTGATGTATATAACAAAAGGGTAGGTCTCAAAATGGACCCTTGTGGCACCCCACTTAATCACATTTCTCCATTCAGATTAGTTTCCATTTAGCACGACCATTTGTTTTCTTTCCTTCAACCATTGTTTTAGCCATTGTAATATGTTGCCATTTATGCCATGTGGCTGTAGTTTACTTGCCAGTCTTCCATGTGGCACCTTATCAAAAGCTTCAGTAAACTCCATGTACACTACATCCAGCAGAAGGTCTTTGTCCCAGTAGCTGGTGACAGTTTCCAACACTGTGAGCAGGTTGGTAAGGCAGGATCTGTTCTTAACAAACCCATGTTGTGTTGAGTGTACAAGATTGTTCACATAAAGATGGTGAATGATTTCCTCCCTGAGGACTGTCTCCGTGAGCTTGTACATGTGTGATGTATAACTGACCGGCCGCTAACTTTCTGCTGAGCTCTTTCTGTCTTTTAGAAAATATGGCTGATTTTTGCACATTTCCAATGTAGCCCATTCGTCCAGAGATTTTGTGAAGTCATTTCAGCGGTGGACATATTTCTTCTGCCAGTTCCTTTAAGACTTTGGATTGTATGCCACCCACACCTGGGGATTTTGAGTCTTACTTTCTCTATGTTCTTTCTAATGATTTCACATGTTATGGTATATCTCTAAATTCATTCTCCTCCACTCCTTCAAACATTTATTGTATTAGGTGAGGTTGTGCACCCTCAAGGTGGTATTAGGTGAGGTTGTGCACCCCTCAAGGTGTACTGAAGGAAAAAAGCTTGTGAAATAATTTAATATTCTTTGCCAGATTGTGTTTCTGATATTTTTTAAAGAATGTAAATGACCACAAATCAATTTAACAATAAAATATTAGGTAAACTGCTTTTTAATATTTAATGAATTACAGCCTTAATGATTTTTTACGCAATTTAAATTCAATTTATTGAAGCTTTGATTTACAGAAACGTAAACGTTGCTCCATTAAAATGAACTAGGTGTTGTGTTAGAGTTGAAGCAAGTTATTGAGGTATGAGTGTACACACACACAGAGAGGAGGAGGTGGGTGAGGGTATTGTGAGGTGTTAATGGTTGTGTTTGGTGGTGTTGCAGGAGGTGCGAGAAGAACCAGGTGTTTTTGATCAAGGGCGAACCTCACCCCTTCTGCAAGAGTAGGTGTGAACCCGTCACCATGTGCGGCGAGGTCCAGGTCCCTGAGGAACACCTTCACGTGAGTCCTCGTCCTCCAGTCCTGCCATCACTGTCCCCCCCCCACTACTACAGTCCTGCCATCACTGTCCCCCACCACTACTACAGTCCTGCCATCACTGTCCCCCACCACTACTACAGTCCTGCCATCACTGTCCACCACCACTACTACAGTCATGCCATCACTGTCCACCACCACTACTACAGTCCTGCCATCACTGTCCCCCACCACTACTACAGTCCTGCCATCACTGTCCCCCACCACTACTACAGTCCTGCCATCACTGTCCCCCCACCACTACTACAGTCCTGCCATCACTGTCCCCCACCACTACTACAGTCCTGCCATCACTGTCCACCACCACTACTACAGTCCTGCCATCACTGTCCCCCCCAACCACTACTACAGTCCTGCCATCACTGTCCCCCCCACTACTACAGTCCTGCCATCACTGTCCATCACTGTCCCCCACCACCCACCACTACTACAGTCCTGCCATCACTGTACCCCACTGTCCCCCACCACTACTACAGTCCTGCCATCACTGTCCCCACCACTACTACAGTCCTGCCATCACTGTCCCCACCACTACTACTACAGTCCTGCCATCACTGTCCCCCACCACTACTACAGTCCTGCCATCACTGTCCCCCCCCCCACTACTACAGTCCTGCCATCACTGTCCCCCACCACTACTACAGTCCTGCCATCACTGTCCCCCCACCACTACTACAGTCCTGCCATCACTGTCCCCCCCACTACTACAGTCCTGCCATCACTGTCCCCCACCACTTCTACAGTCCTGCCATCACTGTCCCCCACCACTACTACAGTCCTGCCATCACTGTCCCCACCACTACTACAGTCCTGCCATCACTGTCCCCCCACCACTACTACAGTCCTGCCATCACTGTCCCCCCCACTACTACAGTCCTGCCATCACTGTCCCCCACCACTACTACAGTCCTGCCATCACTGTCCCCCCCACTACTACAGTCCTGCCATCACTGTCCCCCACCACTACTACAGTCCTGCCATCACTGTCCCCCACCACTACTACAGTCCTGCCATCACTGTCCCCCCACCACTACTACAGTCCTGCCATCACTGTCCCCCACCACTACTACAGTCCTGCCATCACTGTCCCCCCACCATTACTACAGTCCTGCCATCACTGTCCCACCCACTACTACAGTCCTGCCATCACTGTCCCCCCCACTACTACAGTCCTGCCATCACTGTCCCCCACCACTACTACAGTCCTGCCATCACTGTCCCCCCACTACTACAGTCCTGCCATCACTGTCCCCCCCACTACTACAGTCCTGCCATCACTGTCCCCCACCACTACTACAGTCCTGCCATCACTGTCCCCCCCACTACTACAGTCCTGCCATCACTGTCCCCCCCCACCACTACTACAGTCCTGCCATCACTGTCCCCCCCACTACTACAGTCCTGCCATCACTGTCCCCCCCCACCACTACTACAGTCCTGCCATCACTGTCCCCCACCACTACTACAGTCCTGCCATCACTGTCCCCCACCACTACTACAGTCCTGCCATCACTGTCCCCCACCACTACTACAGTCCTGCCATCACTGTCCCCCACCACTACTACAGTCCTGCCATCACTGTCCCCCCCACTACTACAGTCATGCCATCACTGTCCACCACCACTACTACAGTCCTGCCATCACTGTCCCCCCCACTACTACAGTCATGCCATCACTGTCCCCCACCACTACTACAGTCCTGCCATCACTGTCCACCACCACTACTACAGTCCTGCCATCACTGTCCCCCACCACTTCTACAGTCCTGCCATCACTGTCCCCCCCCCCCACCACTACTACAGTCCTGCCATCACTGTCCCCCACCACTTCTACAGTCCTGCCATCACTGTCCCCCCCCCCCACCACTACTACAGTCCTGCCCCCTCCCTTCCCTCCACCCTCTCCCAGTGGGCATAATATCTAAGTGTAATGTGGATATAACTTTAACATTATTCATGGATATTCTTCCCACTGGAATTTGTCCATATCAAGTGTTTATTTTCTTACTCTCCCTCTCCTGGCATTACTTTATTATTCTGGTGGTAGACAGCCATGTGTTCCCCCAGGCAGGTGTGTGGTACACTGTCAGCCACTGTGGTTGGTCAGTACAAGTGTTGTACTGTGCTGTGCTTGCTCACTGTGCCTGCTCAATGTGCCTGCTGTTTCACTGGTTCCTGCAGTTGCCTGTTTGTAGCTGCAAGATCAAGCTTCAGCTTTTTGACCCCACCTTACCAGCTTTAATTCAGCTATTGCTGTGACTCCCGACTTGAATAAATTTATCCTATCATACCTAAGTTTAAAATTGTGGATGGCTCTGGCATCTTGTTTAATTCTACTGTATTTTGTACTAGCATTACGCTTGAAAAGAAGTTTAATATCTAAAGTTAAGATGTCTTTGTATATATATTCCACCCATATATCGTCTCGTTTTAAGTGGTCTATTCTTAACATTTAACTTTTATTATTATTATTAATGTGATGAAATGCCACCATTTGTTTCCTTTAAATTTTGAGCTCTTGGAGTGAGGGAGTGACTAGCGAGCCCAGCCCTCAGTGACCCAGACAGGTACCTGGTGGTGGTGGTGGTAGTGGTACAACCAGGAGTGTTACCTGTGGCACCTGGAGGTAGACTGTGTCACAAGGCTTCATTCATGGTCCAGACTGTTGTTCACTGCCTCACAGTCTGGGTGTATGTAGTCTATAAGCCATTGACTGTACCCAGAGGCCTGGTTATTACTAGTGGCCCTAATACGTCCGTGCCTTTAGTTGCCACCTCCAATAGTCTGGTTGACCACTCCATCAACTAGGAGGCCCGGTTAGAGACCGGGCCGCAGGAACGTTAATCCCCGAAATAAAGGCAAGGTAACCCGCAAGGTAAGGAAAGCCACTGTGGGTTCTGCCAGTGCTGTTTCATTATATTAATTGCTCTATTTTATATTATATATTGTTTTCACAAGTTGTCATTTTACTTATAGAGTGGATATTGTAGTTGTGTGTTGTTGTGATGACAGGCTTGCCGCGTGTGCAACACTCTGGGCCAGAACTGTCGCGTGACCAGCAAGGAAGAAGGAGAAGGTATCCCGGGTGCAGACTTTGTCTTCTACATCTCCGCACTAGAGACTGAGCGCTGCAAGAGAGGCTACACAGTAGCCTATGCCGCCCACTGTCAACAAGAGGCAGCTCTTGACAGGTCAGTAGTGATGTCTTTTGCTTTTGATTTCGCATATGTGAAATAGTATTTTGTATTTTCTTTATTTTCTGAATTGCTTTCTGTTCTAACTACCTTTCTTCAGTCAGACATGAGTTTTTCAATTTCTGCTCGATTTCTCCAATCTCCCTATTTAAATTATTACTAATTTGTATGGAAAGTCGTATCTGCTTAAGCATTTCCGTTAATTTTCTTGTTCTTTTGTAGTGTCGTCTGCGTTCTCTTTCTACGTTGGACCTCTTTCTGGCTTTCCTCAAAAGGAACATGTTTCAGACAGACTTCATAGGCTTCAGAAGTCAGTTTTCTAGTCCTTGTGTAGGATTTTTATTAAAAACATCTTCCCATTGAATGTTTGTAAGTTCCCTGTTTATTTTCTCCCAGTCTATCCTTTTATTATGAAAATTGAATTCATTGAATAACCCTTCTCGCTTGCTGTTTCTCATGGACCTACTACCGTTATTAATGTTTGCTCTTCAATGAGCTTGTGGTCCGAGTACGTAGTGTCTGAGACAGTAATGTCTCTGATTAGCTCATCATTGTTCGTGAATATGAGGTCCAGCATGTTCTCGTTCCTAGTCGGTTCTGTAATCTGCTGACTGAGCAGATTACTACATACCACATGCACATATATATACCACACATGCATTTGCATCCCACGCGCACACTTGCATCCCACACTTATTGCATTACATCGACTTGTACCCAATACACCACCTATATTCTAAGATATGCTGACATGATGTGCCTTTATCTACTTCCCTCATGTAGGCTAAACACACACGCGCGCGCGCACGCACACACACACACACACACACACACACACACACACACACACACACACACACACACACACACACACACACACACACACACACACACACACACACACACACACACACACACACACACACACCTGGAATTTCAAGAACAAGAGGTCATAGATTTAAACTAGCTAAACACAGATGCCGAAGAAATATAAGAAAATTCACCTTCGCAAATAGAGTGGTAGACGGTTGGAACAAGTTAAGTGAGAAGGTGGTGGAGGCCAAGACCGTCAGTAGTTTCAAAGCGTTATATGACAAAGAGTGCTGGGAAGACGGGACACCACGAGCGTAGCTCTCATCCTGTAACTACACTTAGGTAATTACACTTAGGTAATTACACACACACACACACACACACACACACACACACACACACACACACACACACACACACACACACACTTACCTAAGTGTAATTACCTAAGTGTAGTTACAGGATGAGAGCTACGCTCGTGGTGTCCCGTCTTCTAAGCACTCTTTGTCATATAATGCTTTGAAACTACTGACGGTCTTGGCCACCACCACCTTCTCACTTAACTTGTTCCAACCGTCTACCACTCTATTTGCGAAGGTGAATTTTCTTATATTTTTTCGGCATCTGTGTTTAGCTAGTTTAAATCTATGACCTCTTGTTCTTAAAGTTCCAGGTCTCAGGAAATCTTCCCTATCGATTTTATCAATTCCTGTTACTATTTTGTATGTAGTGATAATATCACCTCTTTTTCTTCTGTCTTCCAGTTTTGGCATATTTAATGCCTCTAACCTCTCTTCGTAGCTCTTGCCCTTCAGTTCTGGGAGCCACTTAGTAGCATGTCTTTGCACCTTTTCCAGTTTGTTGATGTGCTTCTTAAGATATGGGCACCACACAACAGCTGCATATTCTAGCTTTGGCCTAACAAAAGTCATGAACAATTTCTTTAGTATATCGCCATCCATGTATTTAAATGCAATTCTGAAGTTAGAAAGCATAGCATAGGCTCCTTGCACAATATTCTTTATGTGGTCCTCAGGTGATAGTTTTCTATCTCGAACCACCCTACTCGGGGAGTAGGGAGCCGGTCGGCCGAGCGGACAGCACGCTTGACTTGTGATCCTGTGGTCCTGGGTTCGATCCCAGGCGCCGGCGAGAAACAATGGGCAAAGTTTCTTTCACCCTATGCCCCTGTTACCTAGCAGTAAAATAGGTACCTGGGTGTTAGTCAGCTGTCACGGGCTGCTTCCTGGGGGTGGAGGCCTGGTCGAGGACCGGGCCGCGGGGACACTAAAGCCCCGAAATCATCTCAAGATAACCTCAAGATAACCCCTAGATCTCTTTCTTTATCAGAATTCTTTAAAGATTTCTCACATAATATATAGGTTGTGTGGGGTCTATGTTCTCCTATTCCACATTCCATAACATGACATTTATTAACATTAAATTCCATTTGCCAAGTGGTGCTCCATATACTTATTTTGTCCAGGTCTTCTTGAAGGGCATGACAGTCATCTAAATTTCTTATCCTTCCTATTATCTTAGCATCATCAGCAAACATGTTCATATAATTCTGTATACCAACTGGTAGATCATTTATGTACACAATAAACATCACTGGTGCAAGAACTGAACCCTGTGGTACTCCACTTGTGACATTTCTCCATTCCGATACATTGCCTCTGATTACTGCCCTCATTTTTCTATCAGTCAGAAAATTTTTCATCCATGATAGAAGCTTACCTGTCACCCCTCCAATATTTTCCAGTTTCCAGAACAACCTCTTATGTGGAACTCTGTCAAAAGCCTTTTTTAGGTCCAGATAGATGCAGTCAACCCAACCATCTCTTTCCTGTAATATCTCTGTGGCTCGATCATAGAAACTGAGTAAATTCGATACACAGGATCTTCCAGATCGAAAACCATACTGTCTATCTGATATTATATCATTTCTCTCTAGGTGTTCTACCCATTTAGTTTTGATTAGTTTTTCCAATACTTTCACTATTACACTTGTCAATGATACAGGTCTATAATTGAGGGGGTCTTCCCTGCTGCCACTTTTGTAGATTGGAACTATGTTAGCCTGTTTCCACCCGTCTGCTACGATTCCTGTATACAGGGATGCCTGAAAGATCAGGTGAAGTGGAATGCTGAGCTCAGATGCACATTCTCTCAGAACCCATGGTGAAACGCCATCTGGGCCAGCTGCTTTGTTCTTACCGAGCTCCTTGAGCATTTTTTCCACTTCGTCTCTAGACACCTCTATGTGTTCTATGTTGTTCTCTGGAATTCTTATTGTATCTGTATGTGTGTGTGTGTATGTGTGTGTAATTACCTAAGTGTAATTACCTAAGTGTAGTTACAGGATGAGAGCTACGCTCGTGGTGTCCCGTCTTCCCAGCACTCTTTGTCATATAACGCTTTGAAACTACTGACGGTCTTGGCCTCCACCACCTTCTCACTTAACTTGTTCCAACCGTCTACCACTCTATTTGCGAAGGTGAATTTTCTTATATTTCTTCGGCATCTGTGTTTAGCTAGTTTAAATCTATGACCTCTTGTTCTTGAAGTGCCAGGTCTCAGGAAGTCTTCCCTGTCGATTTTATCAATTCCTGTTACTATTTTGTACGTAGTGATCATATCACCTCTTTTTCTTCTGTCTTCTAGTTTTGGCATGTTTAATGCTTCCAACCTCTCCTCGTAGCTCTTGCCCTTCAGTTCTGGGAGCCACTTCGTAGCATGTCTTTGCACCTTTTCCAGCTTGTTGATGTGCTTCTTAAGATATGGGCACCACACAACAACTGCATATTCTAGCTTTGGCCTAACAAAAGTCATGAACAATTTCTTTAGTATATCGCCATCCATGTATTTAAATGCAATTCTGAAGTTAGAAAGCATCGCATAGGCTCCTTGCACAATATTCTTTATGTGGTC
>NC_059587.1:8423781-8426281 GCF_020424385.1 Procambarus clarkii | reverse complement strand
GAAAGTGCTATTTTCCGAGAGTCGGTCATTCATAGCTGGATTGAGTCATTGGTATTTTCCTTTTCCCTGCTGCACTTGAGATGGGAATGCAGCACTGACCTTGGCAGGAGCATAATGTTACTTGAGGGAGCAATAGATTGATGCAAGAACCTTCATTTTCAAATGCAAATGTTATCATGTCTTTAATTGATCACACAACTGATATTTCCTGCATGCCTGTGGAGAATTTCCGAATATTCAAACAAGCTCGATGCAGAAGTTATATTTGCATTATAACTACTATATTACATAGTATGTGAAATTATCATACTACTTTGTAACTTCAGGAAACTAGATTTAGGATAAAACTAAAGTGACATGATATCTGGGTGAAATATATGTGCCAGTGAATAAGGCTGAAGAAGTATTCAAACTAGAAGATCAAACTGTTGCTGAAGACTTGCTAGATGTAGATGGATGTGCTGTAAGTGTATCAATTCTCTCTGTATAGGTTGTTATTTAACTTGGCAACAGTTTCCATTGACCATGTCGTTAATGCTGTTATGACTTGACTGTAATGACTTTCATTATTTGTATATTTAAGTGAAATGTTTTAATATTATCACAGCTATACTGATTAAAGTATATCTTTTCCCAGGTTGCAAGCAAGACAGTGGAGTGACAGAGTCATCAAGCGTGTGGTAAGACCCAAGTGGGCAGTTCGTGGTGGAGTTATATTAAAAGAAGTCAATATGGTTGTCACCCCAAGAGTGAGAGAAGAGGTAATTAACTAGTATGGTTTCCTGTCGGCAACCATTTCTGGAAAACAAAACCATCACGTAAATTGTGGTGTAAAACTAAAATGTTTATACATTTTAGTTTTTATCTTCAAAATTTATTAGATATTTAACAATTACACATTTAAAATTGTTTATCAGGTCGGAGGGTCCCCCATCCTCGGTAGCTCCAGGAGCTTAAGCTCTGGTACTGCTCAATCTTAAGAAATGGCCCCCAACCCCTGAGATTTCCCCTTGTCTACTAGAAACAAGGAGCAGGGTTTACATGTCTTTGAGGCAAGGGGAGCTTGAAGATCAGAGATCAACCGAAAACCGAAAAAATCCAGCAGAAAAAAAAAATAAGTGCAACAAACTGCCACCCATTGGTGGCAGTTTGATGCATGAAGGAAAGTGCCAGGTCATAGAGTCCCTGAGATCAAAATCTAGGCACCCCCTTCCAACTATCATTGCTACTGCTGAGTTCCTGGCGCCACTGTCCACCCCGGGGCTCCCCCAGTCGGCTAAGGGCTGGCCTTAATACTCATTGATGCATCAAACTGCTATCCGTTGGTGGCAGTTTGAGGTCGCCAGCTGGGTGCATCAATGCTTATTGGTTATCTTATTTAAGGATGCAATGTCACGTGCAGTGCAAGTTGTCATAAAATGATCTCACTCTATATATATATATATATATATATATATATATATATATATATATATATATATATATATATATATATATATATATATATATATATATATATGTCGTACCTAATAGCCAGAACGCACTTCTCAGCCTACTATTCAAGGCCCGATTTGCCTAATAAGCCAAGTTTTCATGAATTAATGTTTTTTCGTCTACCTAACCTACCTAACCTAACCTAACCTAGCTTTTTTTGGCTACCTAACCTAACCTTACCTATAAATATAGGTTAGGTTAGGTTAGGTATGGTTGGTTAGGTTCGGTCATATATCTACGTTAATTTTAACTCCAATAAAAAAAAATTGACCTCATACATAGAGAAAAGGGTTGCTTTATCATTTCATAAGAAAAAAATTATAGTAAATATATTAATTCAGGAAAACTTGGCTTATTAGGCAAATCGGGCCTTGAATAGTAGGCTGAAAAGTGAGTTCTGGCTACTAGGTACGACATATATATATATATATATATGTATATATATATGTATATATATATATGATATATATATATATGTATATATATATATATATATATATATATATATATATATATATATATGTATATATATATATATATATATATATATATATATATATATATATATATGTATATATATATATATGTATATATATATATATATATATATATATATGTATATATATATATATGTATATAATATATATGTATATATATATATGTATATATATATATATGTATATATATATATATATATATATATATATATATGTATATATATATATATATATGTATATATATATATATATGTATATATATATATATATGTATATATATATATATATGTATATATATATATATATATGTATATATATATATATATATGTATATATATATATATATATATATATATATATATATGTATATATATATATATGTATATATATATATATGTATATATATATATATGTATATATATATATATGTATATATATATATGTATATATATATATATGTATATATATATGTATATATATATATATGTATATATATATATATGTATATA